>CAUYQU010018739.1:0-113842 GCA_963574635.1 Cheracebus regulus
GGAGAAATGCCAGATATAGGTGAAGGGGAGGAAGGCAACAAATTACACTGCCACGTGTGTACCTATGCAACAATATTGTATGTTCTTCACATGTACCCCAAAACCTAAAATGCAATAAAAAATAAAATAAAATAAAAAAAAGAAATACCATGATCACCAGACTACGAGACTGCTTTTTAGTGCAATTTCTGGCCAACATAGTTAACTCCAGAATTTACAGTTACAGAAATTCAATTCAGAGCCTCGGCTGTCCCTAGGCTGAGGGGAGAATTTAGTATCACACCTGCTTCCTCCCACGGGGCTCCTTTTATGTTTTGACTGGCTGGACTGATGCATCAGTGGGGAAACTGCTCTCATCACTGGAGTGGAGTACTGATTTAAAGGTCTGAGACTCTGGAATTCAAGATATAAACTTTCACTCCCTAGATTTATTTTATACAATCCATTGAATTAATGCTGCATATAAAAATTTCACCATACTTTATAATAAACATTTTCTGTTTTGCAAATTGCAAACTGATGGCATTCTTGAGCATCCAAAGGGATATTTTATATTCCATTCACTACCACCGCAAGTACCATAGCATTTAGCCAACACATTGCCTAGATGAGTTTTGGTCATTTCCTGTTACAAAATGAACCAGCAAAGCAAAAGAAGAGCTTAAAATATATAACCGCAGCTTTTTAATTTTCTGCACTTTCTTCTTTGTTCTTCTTTCCTGCTTTCTTCTCACTCAGAGTCTTCAATAGCAACTCTGGTGTGTGAAGAGATAGAGGTTGATGCTGTGAAGTCCCTGCTCAAAACAACCTAGCTCTCCCCCTCTGGCAGGATCTCAGGGGCTGGAGCAGCTACAGAGAAAGGGGAAGTTTTCGTTCCATATTTAACCTGCCTTGAAAGCCTGGACCACAGATAGCCAGTGTCCATGCAGAGCAGCTGGTGCACCTAACCTCAGGCTCCACGAGGCTCCCCAGAGGGAGGAGATGGCCCCACGGTTGTCTGTGCTGCTGAAACATGACACCCCCTCAAGGCATATCCCCTGCCATGCCACATTTTCCTTCCCAATAAATGACCCCCGCATGATTTACTCTGATCAGTACTGAAAAACGAAAACAAAGGGCATTGATGTTTCATCTCGGGATGTTTCTTTCTGTATATTTAGCACCAGAGGAGAAAAGCACTTGAGGAAGGGAGAGAGTAAGCGCTGAAGTCAGCAACTCGCCAAGTGGTTGTCTGCTAACCAGACCCCTTGAATCTCACCCAGCTCTTTATCACTGACTCCATCGTATTTAAAAGAGAGAGAGAAAGAAAGAAAAACTTTCAAAACTGCAGACCTAGAGTTCTCCCTTAAATGCACTAATTAGAATGATATCTCTTCCCCTCCACCCCCCCGGCCCTGTCCCACCCTACACAGCTGCTGCCTCGACTGGAGAGGTGAAGGTGCCCGGAATTGCAAACCCGAAGCGTTTTTCACAGTTTTCCCTTTTGCTGCTTCATCAAATCCACTCTGGAATTCTTTCCCCTTCCAGTTAGAGGTCTCCTTGTTTTCTCTCTTTCTTCAGGGTGTCAAGGAAACTGCAAGGAGTCCCAGAACAGACAGCCACCTGCTGTGCTGGGAGATCTGGTCTACTTCCCAGGGCAGGATTGAATGCAGCACAAAGCCTTCCAGCCGCAGAACTGGCTAACTGGCCTTTCTTTAGCCAGTTCGCCTGCTCTTCGCCTCCAGGGGCCACAGGCAGGGAATCGGACCTGGTTAGCTTTGCAGACTCAGTCCCCTCACTCTGTGCTCCAGCAAAGCTACGCTATACACCATGTCCACATACTCAGAGCTCTGAGCTTTTGTGCCATCCACGTGGAGTCTCCTTTCCCCTTGTGTAGCCGCTGAACCCTCCCTCACTCTGCAGATCCCACCTCACAGTGCCTCTGTGAATCCAGGCCTGTCCACCACACCTGGCATCCTACCCCACTAGCCACTAACACTAAAAAAAAAGCACCAGCACCTGTCTGTGCAGTGTGCCTCTGCCAGTGCACTTACGGCCACCTGAGTGACATCACACTTGTGCTGCACACATTAATCCCTCAAGGCACCCCGTGCCATTTCCCAGACAGTGCCGACATTACTGCCCACCCTGCTTGTTGGGGACCAGGCTCAGTGCTTGGCACATTCTAAGAGCCCCATACATCCTTACTGAATGAAAGAGACCACAGTTGAACTCAGCTGCATTGTCACCTGTCCTTTCACCTCAGACAGTGAAGGTGGGGGGTTGGGTGAGTGGCAAGACTAAAGAGAGTGATATTTGGAGAATTTGCAAAATAACAGGGCTCAGGTATTGTAGCTGTGCACATTACACGACTTCCATGAACCACAATTTCCTCTAAGGAGGAGCGTGCAAAACTGATATAGCCAGTTGAGAGGTCATCAGAAGAAAGAAATGACAGGATGCATAGAAAGATTGGCACAGCACTCGGTCCTCAGTAAATGGAAATATTGACACCAGGAAGCTTATCAGGCACGAGGTCTGTGGACAGGTCACGCCCTCCTCACCTGCCGCATCCCCCATGTAGAGGCTGCATTAGAACACGCACTAGAACAGGCAGCCTTTCGATGTGGGGCAAGACCTTGAATTCCAGGTCAGAACCCTAGGAGGAGTGAGCCAGGCAATAGGCCAGGACACTGAGGTGCTGGCAGGTCGCTGTAAGGCGAGGTGCTAGGGAGCCAGTATCAGATGTCCACGCCTTTCACACTTCTCCAGGTCTTCACTGCTCCACCAGGCACAGCCCAGCTTCCTAGCAGGGGAAGCAAGAAGGGACAGTATGTTGCCCAAGAATCGGGGGCAGGGGGGAACCTCTACTTCAGGCTAAGGGGTCAGGCTCTTCACTGGCTTTTTCCTACATCTCTTTGTGATCTAGGAAAGTCTTCAAAGAACTGGAAATTCACACATAAACCAGAGCAGTTGTGCTCAGGGACCTGATCTGCAAGTTAATGACCCACATGCATCTTGGAAAGAACTTTCCGATGTTCTCTTCCTCCTCCCCTGGCAAACATTTATCAAGCTCCACAGTGGAATGCGTTCTTGCCGACTGGCATGGCTCTGCTCCAAAGTCCCAATGCCAGGCTGTTTAATGTATGACAACCCACAGCGGACAGGACATCTTATTTTTCAAGCCCTGCTTGCAAGCTTTATGAGAAAAGACGTTGCTGAAAGCAGAAAAGAACACTTAGAAACCAATAAACACCTCTTACTCCCTGACTAATTCCACCATGAAGAGCAGCCTTGAGTTTCCATATGCCGCATAAATCCACTCCATTTTAGAGCCACAGAGGCCCCTGCTGATGCTCCTGATAGTTCTCATCACATCCAACTTCTGTTGGCTCTGACAGAAGAAAACTTCATTGACAAAGTGGATAATTCTTATCTGCTTTCCCAAAGCAGCACTCAGCTGAGATTAAGTTCCCTTTGCCTTTATTGCTATTGCTACTATTTCTCAACATTACTTCCTAGGCTTCAACCTAGGCCGATCCAGTGTTCTATCAGTAAATAAAACAATGGCTAAACTTGAAGGCAGTTTTAGCAGTATACAGACGTTCCTCCACCCCTCTTTTCTACTCCAAGTTTTTGAACTGTGTTTCTAGCTGTTGGGAGGGGTTTTTTTCAGGCCTGACCCCTCGATTGACTGTGAATAGGACATGTTCCCAGCTGGCCTTACCCTTAGCGTCCTGCCTAGCTCCTCTCTTGCTGTGTCTATTTGCCTGTTTCCATCTTGAGAAATAGATAGAAGGATGGATGGCTGGCTGGCTGGATGAATAGAGAGAGACAGACAGAGAGAAGGAAGGAAGGAAGGGAGGGAGGGAGGAAGGGAATCCAAAACTATATTTAGATGTTAAGGATGTTTAGATAGTTTAAAAATGTTTCTCTTCCTCTCTCTCTCTTTCTCTCTCTTCCATTTCCTTTCTGATGTGTGTAGGCAGAGACAGAAGCAAAGAGTCACAGAAAAAGACTAAGATTTTTTTTTTTTAGATGGAGTCTTGCTCTGTCGCCAGGTTGGAGTGCAGTGGCACAATGTCGGCTCATTGCAACCTCCGTCTCCCGGGTTCAAGCAATTCCCCGACTCAGCATCCTGAGTAGCTGGGACTACAGGTACGCACCACTAATATTTTTATCTTTATTCCAGATTGAAAGATCTGTGCCCTTTACCATTGGAGCTTTCTCCTGAGGGCTCTGGCGGCTCTCTGAAGGGTTTTCCATTTGATTGCCCCAAATAAAGGCAGATATTTTAAAAATTTAAAACCATTTTTAAATGTAAAAGGAAAATAACAAAAGTCAGATGCTCAGATCTACATAAGATCAGGAAGAGCATGGATGAGGGTAAAAATAAAAGAATTTTTTTCTAATTGATCTAACAGATAAAAGTTTGTTCAAAATAGTGATAGCAACAATGCATTCAATCATATAAGTATTTGTAAGTGAAATGACTGAAAGCAATAAAACAAGGGAAGGTAGGAAGGGATTAGGACCATTCTGATATTATGAGATACACCAGCCATGAAGGGATATAGTGCTATTTGGAAGTGGACTTGGATTAGTTGTAAGTGAATATTACAAACTGTAGTCCAGGCAATAAAAAGAGTAAAAACCAAGAATAACTAATATGTTAATAAAGGAGAGAAAATGGAATCATATAAAATGCTCCATAAAAACCACAATATGTAGAAAAGAGTACAAGATAAAAACAGAAACAAAAGCAAGGGAGACAGACAGAAAACAGTAACAAATATATTTGACATTAATCTAACCACAGTTATTTGCTGCATGATAGCATTTGAGTTAACAATGGATCACACAGATGACGGTGGTCCCATAAGATTGTAATGGAGCTGACAATTTCCTGTTGCCTAGTATTGTCTTGATGATCCTGGCCCTATTAGGCCTAGGCTAATGTGCATATTTGTGTCTTAGTTCTTAATAAAAAAGTTTGAGAAGTTAAAAATATATATATAAATAGAAAAAAGCTTATAGAATATTGATAAAAGTTAGAAAATATTTTGTACAGTCATCCAGTGTGTTTGTGTTTTAATCTGTGTCATTACAAAAAAAAATCAAAAAGTTAAATAACATTTAAAAAATTATAAAGTAAAAACTTTGCAGTAAGCTAAGGTTGATTTATTATGGAAGAAAAATATGTTTCATAAGCTTAATGTGGCCCAAGTGTACACAGTTTATAAAGTCTACAGTAGTGAACAGTAATGTCCTCAGTTCATAACACTCACCTCTCACTTACTCACTCACTCAGAGGAACATTCAGTCTCACAAGCTTCATTCACTGTAGGTGTCCTATAATCGTAGTACTGTTTCTTATATTTTATATATGTTTACTGTGCCTTTTCTATGTTTAGATACATAAATACTGACCGTTGTGTTCCAATTGCCTACATTATTCAGTATAGTAGCATTCTGTACAGGTTTGTAGCCCAGGAGCAATGGTCTCTACCACATAGCCTAGGTAATACCATCTAGGTTTGTGTAAGTACAAACCTACACCATCAGTAGTAGGAAATACCATCTAGGCTTGTGTAAGTACACTCTGATGTTTGCACAATCATGAAATCCCCTAAGATGCATTTCTCAGAAAGTATATCCTGTCATTAAGTGGGACATAATAGTATATCAATAATCACGTTAAACATCAATGGTCCAAATGCACCAATTAAAAAATGGAGATTGTTAGACTAGATGAAGAGAACCAAAAATTCAACCATATGTCATCCACAATAAACCACCTTTAAATATACAAATACATACAGATTAACATGAAGTGAATGGAGAAAGATATACCATGCTAATACTTGTGAAAAGAAAGTGGAAGTAGCTATATTCATTTCATACAGAGCAGACTTCAGGCCAAGACAAGTTATCAAGGATAAAAAGAGGTATTATGTAATAATAAAGGGGTTAATTCTCCAAGAAGACATAACAATCCTTAATGTGTATAGACCTAATAACAAGGTGTCGAAACACATGAGGTAAAAACTGATAGAACTTCAAGGAGAAAGAAATGAATCTGTTACTATAGTTGGCCATGTCACCACATCTCTACCCAAAGTGGACAAAGCCAAAAATCAGAAAACTAGTAAGAACATAAACACAACACCATTAATCAACTGAATATAATGGATATCTATAGACTACCCCACCCAGAAACAGCAGAATACACATTCTCAAACTCACATAGAACATACATCAAAATAAGACATATTCTGGCTGCAAAACATACCTTAACAAATTTAAAATAATGAAAATCATAATAGAAATAATGAAATCAATATCAGTTCTCAGACCACAATGGAATTAACCTAGAAATCAATAACAGAAAGAGTTTAAAAATCCCTAAATACTTGAAGACTAAACAATACACTTCTGAATAACACATGGGTCCAAAAAAGTCTCAAGAAACACTTTAAAATATTTTCAACCAAATGAGAATAAAAACACAACTTGAAATTTGTGAGATGCAGTAAAGCAGTGTTTAAAGCAAAATTCATAGCATTGAATTCACACACTAGAAAAGAGGAAAAATTTAAAATCAATCACCTAAGGTTTTACCTCAGAAAACCAGAAAAAAAAGAAAAAAATTAAATTCAAAACAAGTAGATGAAAATAAATAAAAATTAAAGCAGAAATCAATAAAAATAGAAAAAGAAAATTAATAGAAAAATTATCACAACCAAATGCTGGTTCTTTGAAAATATCAATAAAATTGATAAGACTCAAGTCAAGCTAACTAAGAACAAAAGAGAGATGACACAATTTACTAATATCAGAAATAAAAAACGGAACATTACTACAGGTCTCAAGACATTAAAGCAATAATTTAAAAATGCTATGAAAAATTCAATTTGTCCACAAATTCAATAACCTAGATGAAATGAGACCAATTTCTTAAAAGACACAATATGAAAAAAGTCACAAAAGAAGAAATAGACAATGTTAATAGGCCTATATATATTAGGGAAATTGAATTAATAATAGCCTTCCAAAACAGCACCAGACCTAAATGGGTTCACTAGTGACTTCTACCAAACATTTTAGGAAAAAATTATAGCAATTCTCTATGGTCTCTTTCAGAAGATACTTTCTTTTATAAAAAAAAAATTTCAATAATTTCATTAGCTGCTTTTTAACTCATTCTATGAGGCCAGCATTACTCTAATAACAAAACCAGAAACCAGTATTATAAGAAAAAGAAAACTACAGATCAACATCTCTTATGAACATAAATGCAAACATTTCCAATAAAATACTAGCAAGTTCAATCCAACAATGTACAAAATAAATGATATACTACAACCAAATGAGATTTTGAGTATGCTAGACTGGTTTAACATTTTAAAAATCAATTAATGCAATCCATTACATCAACAGGCTAAAGAGAAAAAAAACAACACATGATTCTATTAATAGATGCAGAAAAAACATTTGACAAAATCCAACACCCATTCATGTTATGAACTCTCAGTAGAATAGGAAGAGAAGAACCTTTGCTCAATGTTATAAAGAACATCTACATGAAGCCTTCAGCTAACACCATACATAACGGTGAGGAATTCAAATCTTTCCTGCTAAGATCAGGAACCAGACAAGAATGTCCCCTCTCACCACTGCTTTTCAGCATTGTACTGAAAGTCCTAGCTAATGCAATAAGGCAAGAAAAGGAAATAAGAGGTATACCTCTGGGGAAGAATGAAATGAAACTATCCTTTTTCACAAATGACCTGATTGTTTTTATAAAAGATCTCAAATAATCAATAAAAGAGCCCGTAGAGTTGATAGGTGATTACAGCAAAGTTAGAGAATGCACAGCTGATACATAAAAGTCTATTATTTTTCCATAACCAAGAACAAGTGAAATTTGAAATTAAAACACAATACTATTTACGTTAGCACACCAAAAAAAAAAATGTAAATATAACAAAACATGTATAAGATTTATATAAGAAAAACTGCAATTATGATGAATAAAATCAAAGATGAACTAAATACATGGAGAGATATTCCATGTTCCTGGATAGACTCAATATTGTCAAGGCCTCAGTTCTTCCCAATTTATTCTATAGAGTCAATTCAATCCCAATCAAAATCCCAAAAAGTTATTTTGTGGATAACTTTAAATCAATTTAGAAATTGATTGTGAAGTTTTGATGGAGAGGCAAAAGACGAAAATAGCCAACTTAATATTAGAAAAGAAGAACAGTAAGAGGGCTGATACTATCTGACTTCAAGATCTGCTACAAATCTACAGTTTAGTATTGGTGAAAGAATAGATAAATTAACCAATGGAACAGAATAGAAAGCCCAGAAATAGATCCACAGAAACAGAGTCAATTGATCTTTGACAAAAGAGAAAAGGCAACACAATGAAGAAAAGTATGTTCAACAAATGATGCTAGAACAATGGGATACCTACTCTCTATATGCAAAACAAAAATGACCTGGACATAGACCATACATTCTCCACTAAAAGGAACTAAAAATGAGCCATAGACCTAAATTTAAAATATACAACTATGCGGGGAGGTTGGGGAGGGATAACACTGGGAGAAATTCCAGATGTAGGTGACAGGGGGATGGAGACAGCAAACCACCATGGCATGTGTGTATCTATGCAACAATCCTGCAAGATCTGCACTTGTAACCCAGAACTTAAGGTACAAGAAAATAATAATAATAATAAAATATACAACTATGAAATTTCTAGAAGATAATATGGGAAAATATCTGATGACCTGGGTATTGGTGATAATTTTTTAGTTGCAACACCATAGGTATGATCTATAAAAGAAAAAGTTGACAAGCTGGAATTTATTATTAAAAATTTCTATTCTGTAAAAAATACTGTTGAGAAAATGAAAAGAGAGCCACAGATTGAGAGAAAATATTTGCAAAAGGCATATCAGATAAAGGACTGTTATCCAAAATATACAAAGAACTCTTAAAACTCAACAAGAACACAACTAACTGCACTAGAAAATGGGCCAAAGACCTTAAGAGACACCTCACCAAAGAAGGTATACAGGTGGCAAATAAGCATATGAAAAGATGCTCCATATCAGACATCATCAGGGAACTGCAAATTAAAATAACAATGAGATACCACTGCATACCTATTAGAATGGCCAAAATCCAGAACACTAACAGTACTATTGGATGAGGAGCACCAGGAGCTCTCATCATTGCTGGTGGAGATGTAAAATGGTACAGCCACTCTGGAAGATAATTTGTCAGTTTCTTACAAAACTAACCATACCCTTTCCATATAACCCAGAAATCACACTCCTTGGTATACAGCCAAAGGAGTGGAAAACTTGTGTCCAAAAAAAACCCTGCACATGAATATTTATAGCAGCTTTATTCATAATTGCCAAAACTTGGAAGCAACCAAGAGGTTTTCAGTAGGTGAATATATAAATAAACTGTGGGACATCCAAACAATGGAATATTATTCATCACTAAAAAGAAATGGGCCATCAACCCATGAAAAGACATGAAGGAAACTTAAATGCAGCTTGCATTTACTAAATTTAAGAAGCTAAAAATAATAATAATAATCAAATAAAAAATAAATTTGAGAAGCTAATCTGAAAAGGCTGGCTAATGTATGAGTCCAACTATATGGCATTCGAGAAAAGGCAAAACTAAGGACACAGTAAAAAGATCAGTTGTTGCCAGGAATTAGTGGGGATGAACAAACAGAACACAAAGGACTTTAGGGAAACAATTACTTTGTATGATACTATAATCCTAGATACAAATCATTATACACTTGTCCAAACCCATAGAATACTTAACACCAAAAATGAACCCTGAAGTAAACTATGGACTCTGAGTGATAATGATGTAAGTCAATATAGGTTCATTACTTTTAACAATGCACCTCTATAATGGGTGATATTGATAATGGGGGAGGCTGTGCATGTGTGGGGCAGGGGATACATGAGAAATCTCTGTACCTTTCAGTCAATTTTGCTGTGACCTAAAACTGCCCTTAAAAAAATAATAAGCAAGTTCATTTTAAAAACAGCAACCACGACATATCTGGGAAATGGATCAATTAATCTATCATCTTCATATTCTAAATTGTTGGTTATAGATTATGATCATATTCATAATCTAAATTATTGGTTGACTGACTTTGGAGATTATTGGCATAAAAGCAATTTTAAAATATTAAGACCAAAAAGGGGTAATTGTGTAGTAGGCTCAGATATACTATAATATCATTTAAACAAATATTTCTCAAGTGTAAATAAAAAAAATCTCAAGTTTTCACAAGAACAAAATTCTAAGATCTGATGAACCTTGTCAAGAAAAAATAAGAATAATCTCATCTTGTTCTAGAAAAAATATATATTAATTATTATCACAAAGAAAAGAGGAACATTTGATCTCTATACCTGGTAAAATATATGCATTAAGAATTACTAAAAACAAAAACTTTAAAGGTCTAAAAGAATTTGTAGAAGGTCAAAGTTATACTCAGTTTGAGAAACAGCATTCTCAACTTCTTCCGTGTAGGCAGTTCAATCCACAGTATGTGATACTCACTGGAGCACTTGAAGTTACAAACACCTAAACCGCTATGGAAGCAAACACTAAGCCTCACTATCAGAATTTTGCTTTGTTTCTTTCTCCCTTTCTTTTAATTCAGGGCGTTAGCAGTGACTTTATTACCTAATGACATGGATGCGCAGCTCCCCATGTTCACACACATGAAAAATGTCCAAATACAGAAAAGCAATGCTTCCTAAAGTTTGGTTTCAGGCAGCCTTAATTCTCAGAGATGTGCTGCCATAAACAGAGCTTTGCTCTGTATATGAAACAATCACATGTCCCCTTTTTAATTATTAAATGTATTATGCATACAGATCTAGTCTACAAAAAACACAGGCAGTTCTTTCTATTATTTTCACGTTTCATTAAATAGAGAATAAGTCAAGTTGCATTTTCTTTCTTACCAAGTCATCCTAAATCTCTGTGATGGATAGCACATACTTACATGTCTCTAATGGTACATCCACCCTTCTCATTTGTATGGATGTCATTTCTGCTTCTGTCTTAATTCCCTACCCAAAATGAGTGCAAGGTTTTTTATGTGTTTTTTTAAATCTAGAATCCCCATAGAGGAGAAAATAGAGGCTATTATGGTGCATTTATACAGTGTAGATGTTCAAAAAATATGTTGGGATAATAAATGCAGGCACACATCACAGTTGTTTATCACCAGACTCCAAACTTAGAAGAAAACGCTCAGAAATAGCTGCGAGTCACCCACCTTTTGGATCTTATGCTATTTGGCTGACCTAAATAAAAGCACGTTAACCAGTGTATCTTTCTGTGTACCACTGTCAGAAAAACAAGCAGAAGGAACTTGCAGTTTTTTAGTGAATATGCCCAGAGAGCAAGATAAGACTCTCTTGGGCAGGGCGAGGTAGAAAGGTGGAGGGAAAAAAAAAGAAAGAAAGAAAAGTCAGCTGGGCCCAATGGCTCATGCCTGAAGCACTTTGGGAGGCTGAGTCAGGTGGGTCACCTCAGGTCAGGAGTTCAAGACCAGCCTGGCTAACATGGCGAAACCTAGTCTCTACTAAAAATACAAAAATTAGCCAGGTATGGTAGGGCACACCTGTAATCCCAGTTACATGGGAGGCTGAGGCAGGAGAATCACTTGAACCCAAGAGGTGGAGGTTGCAGTAAGCCAAGATTGCACCACTGCACAGCCCCTGTGACAGAGCGAGACGCTGTCTAAACAAAACAAAACAAAAGTCCCTCTTTAATTCTGGAGTCAAGTCTAAGTGGCAAGGGACAACTGAAGTGTTCCGTGACCTCAAAGATGAAGGAAATAACCCTGGACCTTACGACCCAGCATGGCTCTTTATTATGAAACAGAGTATGTGCCTCTCTGCCATATTCACATTTTAGCTACAGGATTGCTTTTCTTTTGTTTTTTAAGGTGCTAATATAGTGAACATTATCTCATATTTCTTTACTTAGAAAACATTTCATGAGAAATTCTAAATGCCATAGAGACACAGTGACATCATTAATTCCAAAACTTTGTTTTCTCCTCAACCAGATTAGAAAATTGATTAGTCCATAAATAGCATCACCGGTATCAATTATCTCAGCCATGCCAAGGAATTCCAAAGACATTTAGGTTCTTAAAATACTAGAGGCAAGGTGCACTGTGCTTTTTTAGTGCCTTCAGTAAATTCAGCATTTGATTTTTATAATTATTTCTTCAACCATGGTCTTGCCTTCCCAGTGCACATAGTCTCGAAGAAAACTGACTTGATTAATTCTGTGCACAGCAACACAATCAGATTGAAACACTTTTTAAACTAGGAAAACTCCATTATCATAAAGCTTATTATTACATGGATTTAGATAGGGTGCAGGTCAGATTATGTCTCTGGATCATTGTAATTATATAGATTGAAAAGCAGACACGAGGCAATAACAGCCCATGAGGCAGGGGTTAAACAGGTCACTGGCAAAATAAAAAGGATACACTATAATACTTTCCTTTCCTTTCATTTAAGAAAATAATTTTTTTCTTTAGATCAAAGGAGACTACTATGAGAACACCTGAAACAATAAAGGTTTCAATAAAGAATGTTACAGCACTTTGCAAAGAAAATGTGGTAATGAAAATGCAGCTTAAGGGTGAAATTGGAAAAAAAAAAAAAAAGATAGCATATTTTGGCTTTTTATTACAGGATATTTAAGAGACAGCTTGGCAATAAATGTTAACATCTTTCTAACGGTTGGCAATGCAGTAGTATAAAGCTGAAAACTCACCTTGACTTATTGACACAGCTAGTTTTAAGTTACATTGCTCATTCCCAGAGGAACTGCACTGCACTGCAAAAAAAAAAAAAAGTGCTGAGCTTCACTCAGTAAATGGAGGTGGTTGTGAGCTCCCGTTACACTGTCACATTAGACATCTTCACTCAGCGGAGGCAATTAAGAAAGAGAGGGAAGAAGCAGGCAAATCAGTGAAGAAGAAGAAAAAAGAAAAGTGAAGAAGGAAAAAGAGGAGGTCAGAGAAAACCTCCAATAAGATGCCAATTATCCTGAATGCCAACTAATAAAAAAAAAAAAAAAAAAAAAAAACCATTTCCAAAGCTCTTTTTACGTTGAGACACGGAAAGGATAAAAAGTAATTAAAAGCATTTGGTAGAATGATTTACTTTCCTCTGGGTATATACCTAGTCCTGGGACTGCTGGGTCAATTATTCTACCAAAAAGACACATGTACATGTATGTTCATTGCAGTGCTATTTACAAAAGCAAAGACATGGAATCAACCTAGGTACCCATCAGTGGTGGACTGGATAAAGGAATTGTGGTGCATACCCACCATGGAATACTACAAAGCCATTAAAAGGAATAAATCATGTCCTTTGCAGAAACATGAATATAGCTGAAGGCCATAATCTTAAACAAATTAATGCAGGAACAGAAAATCAAATACTTTCATGTTCTCACTTATAAGTGGGAGCTAAACACTGAGGACACGTGGACATGACGATGGGAACAACAGACACTAATGACTACAGGAGAAGGGAGGGAGATGGCAGGGCTTGAAAACCCACTTCCTGGGTTCTATGCTCCCTACCTGGGTGATGGGATCCACACCCCGAACCACAGTATCATGCAATATACTCATGTAACAAACCTGTACAAGTATCCTCAGAATCTCAAATACAACTTGATGTTATTTAAAAAAAAGAAAGCAAAGAAATTAAAGGCATGGCCTTTGTTCTCAACATGATTACAATTTAGTTAAAAGACTAATGATTAAACCTTGACAAAATGATGGAAAGATAGTATTAAGAATCAAATCACACAACAATTATGTGTGTTCTCACGGTTTGTATGTTTATTAAGTTACCTTTTTCTGAAATTTTAATATAGAAATTGGTTTGAAATTGAAAAGATAGATAGATACTCCTGCTACAAGAAAAGATGACTATAAAAATACTGTCGCCAAGTGCAGTGGCTCATGCTTATAATGCCAGCACTTTGGAAGGCCAAGGTGGGCAGATCATTTGAGGTCAGGAGTTTGATTCCAGCCTGGCCAACATGCAGAAACTCCATCTCTACTAAAAATACAATTAGCTGGGCATGGTGGCAGGCACCTGTAATCCCAGCTACTTGGGAGGCTGAGGCACGAGAATCGCTTGAACCAGGAGGCAGAGGTTGCAGAGCCAAGATCACACCACTCCACTCCAGCCTGGGTGACAAGATTGAAACTCCATCTTAAAAATACATACATACATGCATGTGTATACACACACACACACACACACACACACACACATATTCATTATATATATTCAATATATATCTTCATATACATATATATATATATATATAGTCTTTAAATTAATTCTTAAATTGGACAAAATTCCAATCAAGATTTCCACGGGATTTGTAAACTTCTTTAAGTATTCACATGGATTAAAGAGTACACATTAAACAAATAGCTAGGTCAACTCTACAATACAAGAAGATAGATACGTGATTTGTCCCTCTCAGATATTAAAGCACAGTAACTAAATACAAAAGACTGGAAAAGATCAAGAAAATTAAATTCATAGAGCAGAAGAAAAGAATCTGATTCAGACTCATGCACATGTGGGAATTAACACATGGCAAAGTGACACCCCAAATTACAGGGAAGGAGTGAAATTATAATTGGTAGTAGGAAAACTGGCTCACCATATGGAAGGAGATCAAAGTGGATGCCTACCTTATGCAATCTTTAAAGGTAAGCTCCAAATAGAGTTAAAGATATGAATATGAAAAATGGAAGTGTCAATTAATTGAAGATAGTATACTTAATTTTTTTAACTATTAATGGAAAGGGCTTCTTAAACAAACTGCAGGGCAAAATGTTTATCAAATTGATCACATAAAAACGGGCAAGATTAAAACTAACAAAGGGCACCATGAACAGATATAATAGGAAGATGACCAAATGGGAGAAGATATTTACAATGTCTAAATCCAACAAGGAATATAGAAGGAAATAAAGAGCACACCAATAGAACATTGGACAAATGATATGAATAGGAATCATTTTTAAAAGTAAAACAAAAGGGCTAATAAATATATTTAAAAGTTGTTCAACCTTCATAATAATTAGGGAACTACAATTTAAAGTAACAATAATATATTGACTAGATTAAAAAAAAGTGAAAGCTGAAGAAGGCCAATTATTGGTAGGGATATAGAGATCTGGGAGCCCTCATGTATGATTGGTTGGACAGTAGCGCAAGACTGAGTCCGATTCAGTAATAACACACCTTATGATGGCTGCATATCCATCTGTTCCATGAAAGGGCTGTATGTACAAAGCAGCCCCCAAATGCTGAAGGAGCCAAAAAAGTACAGGGGAGACGAATTCAGTTTGGCGGTGAAGAGTGTCTTAATGGCCGGGCACAGTGGCTCATGCCAGTAATCCCAGCACTTTGGGAGGCCGAGGCGGGTGAATCACCTGAGGTCGGGAGTTTGAGACCAACCTGACCAACATGGAGAAACACCATCTCTTCTTTAAAAAATTCTCCTACCTGAGGCAGGAGAATTGCTAGAACCCGGGAGGTGGAGGTTGTGGTGAGCCGAGATCGCACCATTGCACTCCAGCCTAGGCAACAAGATCGAAACTCCATCTCAAAAAAAAAAAAGAGTTTAACTGGGGGAACTTACAGACAGAATTGCAGCCTTGGGCAGTTGCGAGAAAGGTAGCTCTTCATACCTGCCACCCCTAGACCCAGGGCTGGGTATATTTCCATAGGGAAAGGGGATACATGATCTATGCAAGACAAGTAAAGGCACCCTCCAGAACAGGCCAGTGTCACAACCTGTAACATGTGCCATAATATCAAGGTTGACTGGTTCCTACACCACACACAGGAGATAAAATAGCAATCATAGCAATCAGGAGGCATTTACGGGACAGGGGTAATCAGAAGTCAACGTGGTGGATTAGCATCCAAGGTAGAGTCACTTTTGTCTCCACATCATCTCAGAGAAATCCCTCACAGTTCTTTAGGGCATCTGTTAAGGTGTTTGTCACAGCACTGCTTGTGTTAGTAGGGCATTGGAGGCAAACTAAGTATCCATCCCTGAAGGAATGGGAAAGTCAAAAGGTAATAGATGCTTTTTATGGAGTATTAGGCAACAGTTGGAAGTCATAGATTACACGTAAACGCAGGAACATGGATGGCTCTCGGAAATGCACTGCCAAATGAACAGCAAGATAAGAATGAGATTCGCACCACAATATCACATAATAGCATGTTAAAAATACATGCCGGGCCAGGCGTGGTGGCTCACGCCCATAATCCCAGCACTTTGGGAGGCCAAGGTGGGCAGATCACCTGAGGTCAGGAATTGAGACCAGCCTGGTCAACATGGTGAAACCCTGTCTCTACTAAAAATACAAAACTAGCTGGGCATGGTGGTGCGCACCTGTAATCCCAGCTACTCGAGAGACTGAGGCAGGAGAATCACTTGAACCTAGGAAGCAGAAGTTGCAGTGAGCTGAGACTGCACCACTGCACTACAGCCTGGGTGACGGAGTGAGACTCTGTCTCAAAAAATAAAATAAAAATGCATGCCTACATACATTGTGCATGATAATATCCTCCCAAAGAGTGCACAATGAAAAGGAAGGGATTCAAATGACTTTACAGTGCAGAAACCTGACAATCACTCCCTCAGCCAGGTGATCAAGGTCAACATCAACACTGATAAGTCACAAGGTTAGCATGTACCCTTGATGTGAAGGACCCTTTAACCTCTGCCGTCTTAGTCTCCAAGGACACAAAACTCTAGTCTCATCATAAGAGAAACATCAAATAAATCTCAGCTAAAGGCCATCCTACCAAATACCTGACCAGTAATCTTCAAAACTGTCAAAGTCATCCAAAACAAGGAAAATCTGAGACATTATCATAGTCTAGAGGAGCCTACTGAGACATGACACTAAATATAACCTGGAATCCTGGGTGGGAGCCTGGGACAGAAAAAGACATGAGAGAAACTAAGGAAATCTGAACAAAGATTGGACTTGACACTTTAAAATACAGGTTATAGGCCAGGCATGGTGGCTCACGCCTGTAATCCCAGCACTTTGGGAAGTGAGGTGGGTGGATCACCTGAGGTCAGGAGTTCAAAACCAGCCTGGCCAACATGGTGAAACCCCACCTCTACTAAAAATACAAAAAAATTAGTTGAGGGTGATGCCAGGCTCCTATAATCCCAGCTACTTGGGAGGCTGAGGCAGGAGAATCACTTGGAACCTGGGAGGCAGAGGTTGCAGTGAGCTAAGATCACACCACTGCACTCCAGCCTGGGTGAAAAGAGCAAAACTCTGTCTCAAAAAAAAAAATATATATATATATATATATATATATATATATATATAGTATCTATCTTATACTATATATATAACTATTAATACAATATTACTATTATATGTTATATAATAGTAATAATGTATTAATACTGTTTCATTAGCTGTGACAAATGTACCACAGCAATATAAGATGTTAACAGTAGGGGAAACAAAGTGTTTCCAGGTACATAAAAATATTCCATACTTTATAACCTTCCTGTAAATCTATGACTATTCTAAACTTTTAAAATTATGTAAAAAAAAAAAATTCGTGCCCACAAACCCATACACATCTTAAAGAACATACACAAATAAGAGTCACATCAAACTTCATAAAACAGTTATCCATGTGGGCATAGGGAGGGGATGGGTATGAGAAAAGGGGTTAAAAACAAAGAAGATCCCTAACCTTCTTGTGTTACAGAAGAAGAAATTAAATCAGGAAGGGTTAAGTTATTTAGCTAAGACTGTTCCTCCAACAGGGACCTTCTGACCCTGGGTACACCAAAAGCTGTTTTTGTAGCTAAGACCTGCTCTGAGGATAAACTAAGAGTGAATTCACTCCAGGGATAGAAGGAAAATTCAGCAGGTGAATCAAAAGGCATCCTGAACCTTTCCGTTAAATGGGAAAAGAAGGTGTCACTTTTGGTCTTTAAAGCAAGCGACAGCATCCCAGAGGGCTCCCTACAAGGTTAAAGATAGGAGCTGGCTTTAGGGCCAGAGACCTGGAGAGTCAGATAAGGGGTATTATCAAGGACAGAACCTGGAGAAGCTAAATTTCCAGAAGATGTATTGATGATAAGTTGATAGCTCCATGGAATTAATGAAAAACATCAATGGGAAGGAGTTCTTGGACCAGAAGGCAGGGAAACTTCCCAAGTCAGAACAAAGATGGGGAATGGCAAAGCCAGACCTGTAGAGAGGCTCAGAAGAGGAATATTTGGCAGAGGTAGAAAACAGCTTTGTTCTTTTTCCTATCAGTAAAACCTAAAAACTTTAAAAGGACTATAAGAGCCTTTCTTGCAACTGGCATAGTGGCAGCAAAGGCGATTCCAGAGGTTGGGGGAGCAGGGGAACTGGGGAGGGGGTGGAAAGGAGGCACAGGAGCCGGGATGCGAAGGTGGCCTGGGCACCTCCTGGGGGGGTGCAGTTATGCACTCATAGAATCCTCTGAGAAAGCAACAGCATTCAAAGTTAGAAAAGTACCACTCAAAATTAAATCATCTCGGTATAGAAGCCTGAGGAAACTAATTAAATTCTCAAATCATAGCAAACAAGGAGAGCACGCTGTTCTCAACACCTCCAAGTATCAGAAGGAATTTAGGCGAAGACACATGTTTTTGCTCCACACTCAAGCCCACTTACTTTGGGGATTCTCCGGCCTGCTAATATCTTTTTGAAATGATAAACAATCCCAGATGGCTGAACTACTTGGGGGTCAGGATTGCATATGTTTTCATGTGAATACGGGGAATAGAAAAGCTGGAAGAAAAACTGTCACAGTCAATAACCAATCAGTACGGGTCAAGATCTGAAAAGCAACTGATACATGCATCACTGCACAAGTATTCACAAGGAGAAAGTCTTTTTCCTACTCGGATTTTCTCAAGGCTACTGTGCAGTTATCAATTTATCAAGTGCTTTACAAATTATGATACAATCATAAAATGAAAATCGATGCCACAATTAAGACAAATGAAACTAAAATTATAACATGTTACCATTTCTGAAAAATACATAAAACAAAAAATTAAGTTGCATCTATATGCATGGAATATTTCAAAGAAAATTAGGAAGACTGGTTTCATCTGAGAACTAGGTAGGTAAGAAACAAGAATAGGTAGGGAATTTTTCACATACTATATACTCTTTCGTAGTTTTTGAATTTTGAATTGTGAATTTACTGCCTCTTCAAAAAATGAATAAAATGCTAAAATAACAAATATTTACATATTTATACTCCACCACTTTGCTCTGAGACTTCAAGAACACATACCAAAATATATCTACATGTAATACAATCAGATAAAATAAATGAGTGATACATATTTAAAATAAAACAAGAAAAAGCAGGCGTGGTGGCTCACACCTGTAATCCCAGCACTTTGGGAGGCCAAGGGGGATGGATCACCTGAGGTCAGGAGTTCAAGACCAGCCTGGCCAACATGGTGAAATCTCGCCTCTATTAAAAATACAAAAATTAGCCAGGTGTTGTGGTGCATGCCTGTAATCCCAACTCCTCCAGAGGCTGAGGCAGGAGAATCTCTTGAACTCGGGAAGCAGAGGTTGCAGTGAGCTGAGATCGTGCCAATGCACTCCAGCCTGGGCAACAGAGCAAGACTCTGTCCCAAAAATAAAAATAAAAATAAAATAAAACAGGACAAACAAAATAACAACTAGAGGTTAGTCAAGCACAAGATGTAGACACAGCATTTTGTTTGGTTGCTGGATGTGGCCATGCATTTGGTGTCAAAAGCAAAGCAAGAAACAAAGTCAAATGTCTACATTGAGCTGCCACTCAAAAGATGAATGCCTTTTCTTGAAGAGGAGAGCAAAGGAAAATGTCTGTTAAACATCCATCTAAATAAGACCCCAAGATACCACAGGCAGTGTCCTCAATCACAGTGCACAGCTAAGGAGACCCTCAGGAGGACCCTGTCCTTCCACCTCCATGTGGAAGGTGGGATGGTTCAGGCTATTTAGCAGTGAGGCACACAGCTCAAGATCTGAGAGACAGCTGGCCCCAAAACGTAGGCACAGAGAAATGCTGTGGCTCAGACATGCCACTTGGCACACAGGCTCCAAGTTCCAACTGGAGAACCTCTTGTGCTTGATCAACTAAGTCAGGGGAAACGGAGAGAAAAGTCTAAGTCAATAGCATGTTATTCTTTTGTCTTTTAGACAAACAGCACTTTGCTTGTTTCCGTTTCCTTCCTGGCACTGTAATAAAATGAGCACCAGCTTCACAGCAGCTCCTAAACACTCGGTTTCAACAGTTGTTTCATTCATTCGTTTGCCAAAACCACTCCCTTTGGGAAAGCACAGTCTTTCCTCTCCTTCTCTTTCTTCTTCACCCCAGCATCCACAACCCAGGTCCTCATCACCACATCTCCTCCAGTGCCACCCATATATGGTGCAGAGACAATGCTATATGTTCACCAAACCAGTTTGACTTTCTTCCTGGGCACCCAGCAAAGTGACATGCCCCAGTCTCTCTACAGTAAGAAGAAAACGTGATTGAGTTCTGGTCCATGGAATCGGGGGGATACCCTATCAGCCATTTCCAGGGCTGGTCCCTAAAATGTCACATGCAGTCACCCATAATCCCCATCAGTTTCCCAGATACCAGTTGGATTTTGATACTCAGGGCAATGTTGGAAGCCTCTGCCAGTCTGAGTTCTAAACAGTTATGTAACCCAAAATGCCCCTCCACTAACTTACAATGGCTATAATGTGAGCAAGAAAAAAAATTTTATTTTAAGATGCTGAAAGTATTTGTTGCCAGAATTAGCCTGCCTTGTCTAACATAGATATTGGGGTTATCCTGTAACAAAAAAAAATGTGACATTGGCTTGGCAGATGTGTAGTAAATGGGGAAGATTCAGATATTGCAGACCTAGGTTATATGGTAAAACTTGCCTACAATACTTTGGAAGTCACACTACCTGCCTACTGAGCTTACAGTTGTAGGAGAACCAGATGGTTCTATTCTAGGACATGGATAGAGTTCTAGAAGAATTGGAAGAGGATAAAGAACACTTTAATATATGTTATTTTGTTACCGTATTCGTTACTAATTGTCCATATTGGTGTTTGGTCAAATTTTTCAAGAAAAAAAAAAAGTCAGAATGCAACTTACCCATTAGCATATAGAAGTTATAGGAAAGAGAGATAATCCATAAATTTAGGACATAGAGAGTTGGAAAGGCCATTTGCCAATTGCTTCTAGACACCCAACCATGTGAGATGGCATTTTTAAACACATTGAGGGTTGGAGATCCCGGGAAACTTCTCAGTTGAGCACGTGACTCAGGCCTTTGGCAAAAATCAAATGAAGGGCATAGCCTTTCCACCTGCTTTTTTTAGATTACCTCAAGATACTCACCATTAAATTGGAAAAAAAGAGACAATGCTTCCTCACAGGGGTTAGGAAACATTAAAATAAACAAGCAGTCTTGAAATTGTATTTAGAAGAGAAAATTTGTTTCGTTACTGAGACATGGAACTTTCTAAAAAATAAATCGGAAGCCTTTTTACATTATTGAAAAAATAATGTTACTAAACACATTGTGATACTAAATTAGAAACACTTTTAATACTCTTCAAGCCTTAAATCAGTCTCAGGAAGGAAGTAGGCTATGAATGCTGGCAGTCCCTAGGAGGGGAGAGGACCCAAGATCCATTTCTGATGTGGCCAGGAGAATAATGGACAGGAAAGAACTCCAGGGGTCAGTGCCAGGTGTGATTGGGAAAAATGAAAAAGAAAGCCCCTCCCACAGAGGAAGATCAGATTCTATTCCAGGAACTTGCCCCACTTTATGGACAGGGAAAAGTTACAGTGTCACCCTGCAGGATGCTAGCTTTGCTATGGACCAGCAATTTCTCTTTGTCTTCATTCTCCTTTTTTTCTGGGTGGGAAATGTTACTGTCATCATCACCATCCAAAAGTGTAGGGGAAGTGGCAATGCTTTTCTTTTGCTCACAAGTCGCTGGATCAAGCGGAGTCACATTCCCACTCAATAGGGAAGGCCACTCCTGCAGATCCTGGAATTTGAGCTGAACACGGTGACTGGGAAGAACTCGAGGTCATTCCTGTTAAGAGGGGATGTGTGTGTTCTGTGTTAAAGGAAGCATGAAATGGATAGCTGGTGTCCAGAAGGGTAGAGTGGCGGAGATGACGCTATGTGTTGTTAAATCTGTTTCCTTTTACCCACACATTTAAGTTGCATTTTCCAACTTCTCCTACAGATAGTCACTATGTGACTGAGTGCTAGCCAGTGGGATACGGTCTGACTCCTAAACTCCACTAAGTGACATCATTTGCTCTCTGCAAATGAGAATTCAGGCTACAGAGCAAACCCTACCTGTGTTCTCTTAACCAGTGATCATGAAGCACATCACCTAACAGCTGCTCTTAGCCACGTGTGTATTGCCATGAGTTGGATGAGTTCTTCAGTCTACTGTTTTCTTCTTCATTAAAGCCTCTTGCCAGCAATTCATTTTGTGTTCTCGTGAACCATTTTTACTAATAATGACTAATAAAAGGTAAGATGCCCATGCTGGCCCTGCTGGAATAAAACAAAAGGAAAATATAACAATAGTTACAAATCTTACAGAAGATTAAGATTCTTCAATAAAACGAACAAGGAAACAAAAGTTGAACATTAACAAACAAGCAGGGATAGGCCACCACACACCAATCATCCAGAAAGATCTTCCATATGGAATAATTTTATTTATCGTATCAGAAATATTATCTGTGTCAGTAAGTCTAGGATATTGTGAAGATATTACCCTGGATAAAAGTACCAATCATTGTACTAACAGCCTCTGGGAGAATTAAGCACTCATGATGCCAGGATGTTCAAAAACACTGAAACAGTGACTCTCAATGTGTACTGCAAAGAAGGGATCCTCGAAGGCATCCTGCCATAAAGACTTTTCCTAGCCTTTGCCCAGTTAGCCCTTGACTCTCCAGAAACACTTCGCCTGCAATACCCAGGGTAAGCGTGGGCCCGGCTGGACTCAGGTCCAGCTGGTGCAGTGCTGGGTGGAGCCGATGGGCTGTAGTCACAGCCTGATCTAAAACCCACAACTCTCATGCATCTGAAGGAAGGTTTTTAGCCTGAATGCTTACTTCAAGCTACTAGAAAAAAGAAAAAGCAAAGGTAAGAAGAAGGTATGAGAGTCTATGAGAGAAAAGGCAACTAAGGCATTAATAGCTCTGGAAAGTCATGAAAGTTTAATCAGCACATTTTAGAAACCTTAATTTTCACCTTTTTATCACTACCCACAGAACACTTACACCTGATCGCCAACCTGACTTACAGAAGCTAGAAAATGACCTTCCAGCTGCTCCCCTGGATTAAATAGCAGCTAGGCAAGGCCAAAGTTCTGTTGGAAGGCAATCACAACAGCTGAAACAGAAAAAAATATGTTTTGGCATGTCTCTGTAGGTCCAATATGCCTGCTGCTACCATGATGAGTGAACAATACTGGATTCTGCCACTCCCAGGGGAACTAAAGGGGCTCTTTCACCCGTACTGATATTATATCAAGATTTAGAGATGTTTGAAAAATTTCCCACTGGCTTGGAGAAATGCCTTTGCCACAGCTATAAAACCATCACTCATAGCCATATCTTGACATTGGGCTCTCAAGTACAGACTGACGCTTCGTGTATTAATACGTCATCACCTCTTCTGGTGCAGACACCTCGGCCTTCATCCCCCACCCCTTCATGCCCCACCCCTCCCTTCTCCAGTCCACCCCCAACTCAGTCTGTGCATCCCTGTTAGTGCCAATGAGTGACAGCCAGGAGCAAACGTCTACAGTGGGGAGCAGGGGAGGTATGGCAAGATGGCAGAAATGCACAAAACACTTACTACATGGCTCCCACCTGCCCTCAGGAAGCTTGCAGTCCTCTTGGGAGGCACAAGGATATCTAACCACTGATTTCACTTGGAGAAATTAATGAGACATGTGGCACATCAACACAAGGTTTATTAGGGTTCACAGGAAGGGACAAGCATTTGGGCTGGTGCATGTAGGGCTGGTTTGATGGGATCTGCCCAGCAAGAGTTCTTCTCGCTCTCCTAGGTCTACTCAGTACCTTCTTCCTTTGGCTTTGTGTGTGTGTGTTTATGAATTCCCTTTTAAATAGATATACGTGTATATTCTAACTATACATTCTAATATATAGATAGATAATATATAGAGAATACATAATGTTTTTATATGTTCATATATATATATGGAGAGAGAAAGTCCTTAACATTATTCACAGGTTCTTGGAAACTCAACCTTTAAGTGAAACCAGGTCTAGCAGGTCTTCAAATAACATCATTTCATTCAATGTCATTTCAGTATAACACTGATGAGGAAAAAGATTGGTTTCATTATATGCCATTTCACTTAGAGTCACAGTTTACAAAAACCTATGCACAACATAAGGACTGTGTGTGTATGTGTGTGTATGCGAGTATATGTGTGTGTATGTGTGTGTGGGTATGGGTGGGTGTGTATGTGTGTTTGTGTGTGTTTGTGTGTGTACATGTATGCATTTATGTATTGGGGGGTGTGTGTGTGTTTATGTGGGTTTGTGCAGGTATGGGTACTTATGTGTGTATATGTGTATGTGTGTGTTTATGTGTACGTTTGTGTGTGTATGTGTGTGGGTATGCAGGGGTGTGTGTGTACAGTGTGTTTATGTGTAGGATGTGTCAGGGGGTGTATGTGTATTTATGTGTATGTATGTTTACGTGTGTGTTTGTGTGTTTATGTGTGCATTTGTGTGTATGTGTGTATATGTGTGCATGTTGGTGTTTATGTGTGTATGTTTGTGGGAGTGCATGTGTATGTACTTGTGTGTATGTGTGTGGGGAGTGTCGGGTGTATGTATGTGTTTCTGTGTATTGTGTATGTGTGCATGTATGGGTGTGTGTAGGTGTGTGTGCTTATGTGTCTGTGTGTTTACATGTGCATTTGTGTACACGTATGTGGGTGTTTATGTGTGTGTATGTGTGTGGGGGAGTGTCGGGCTGTGTTTTTGTGTATGTGTGTATGTGTCTGTGTATTTGTGTATGGGAGTGTGTAGGTATATTTATGTGTGTATGGGAGTGTGTAGATGTGCTTATGTGTGTATGGGTGTGTGTAGGTGTGGGGGTGTGTTTATGTGACTGTATGTGTGTTTACATGTGCTTTTGTGTATATGTATGTGGGTGTGTTTGTGTCGGGGGTGTCGGGGGGCTGTGTGTGTATATATGAGTCTGTGTGTGTATGTGTGTGTGCATAGGTGTGGGTGTGTTGGAGTTGGTGCATTTATGTGTGTTTACATGTGTATGTGGGTTTACATGTCTGTGTTTATGTGTAGGAGTGTGTTTCTGTGTTTATGAGTGTGTGTTTGTGTGTTGTGTGTATGTGTATCTGTGTGTGGGGGGTGTTTATGTATGTGTTTATGTGGGTGTATGTGTGCATTTGTGTGTATGTAGGTGTTTGTGTTTATGTGTATAGGTATGTGTATTTTGTGTGTTTGTGTGTATGTGTGTTTATATGTAGGGGGGTTGTGGATCTGTGTGTATGTGTGAGAGATGGTATATTGAATTTGTGTGTGTGTGTGTGTGTGTATGTGTGGGTGTTGGGGGTGGATGTATGCGTGTATATGTATAAATGTGTTTATGTGTGTGTTTATGTGTTTTAATGTGTGCGGTGTGTGTGTATGTGTATATGGGTGTGTTTATGTATGTATGTGTGTGTTTACTGTGTGTATGTGTGTATGTATTTGTGGGTGTGGGTGTGAGTGGGTGTTTATGCATGTGTTTATGTGTGGGTGTGGGTGCATGTGTTGTGGGTGGGTGTATGAGTGTACACACACACACATACACACATCATCTTTCTGCCCTGTACTTTTTTCTTCTTCCCACATTGCAGAAAGCCACTCCTTCACTCACACAAGCAACTCTTTCCCTTTGCAGGAAATTATTCTTTAGACACTTGAAACAGCAGCACATCACACAAATGGCCTCCCTGGAAAACTGTTTTTAACCCCCATAATGCTTAGGCCCTTTCCTTTGAAAGCTTTCTCTTCCTTCTGTGCCTGTATCTACTTGTGTTGACTCAGACTATTCGTCCAGTGAATAGAAACAACATCTAATTATATTTCCCACTGAAACATTAATGTGTTCTTAACGCTTAGTAGGTAAGAAAAATAATAATGCCTCTATGTTCCCCATTTTTTTCCACCTGAGGACTTCATATGCAAAAAGAGATTCTTAAGCATAGCATGAAAAGGTTTGGTTGATTAGACATGTATTAGGTTTTTCTGTGCTCTTGTGCGAAGGTTCAGCCTTTCAAGTGGGGTGTTCAATTATTTGGCATTAACCCATCTCTTTTCTTTTGCTCTCCTACTTCGGAAGACTAACACACTAGTCTCACAGCAAAAGTCCTACCAAAAGCCATTGTCTTCCCCAACGGTATGCCCTGATGACCACAACTATCTATCACTTAGAAATGTTCAGTTAAAGCGTTATGCTGCCAGATGCTTCAGAGCCTCACAGAATCCAAACTCCTCTTTCCTTGACATCCTGACCCCATCCTTTCCTAACACAATGCTGCCAGGGTAGCCCCCCTCAACACTCCTTAAAGATAGATATCAAGATTTTCCTTGTTCCACTCACCCCTAAACTTAACCCATTTGTGGAGACATGGATAAATTCATGTCATTCTCCAGCAAGTCTTTCTTGGCCATAATAGCTCTCAGTGGTGCCTCACTCTTTTAAATTTGTAATATGCAGATATCTACAGAGTTAACAGCACGATGTAGCATACATCAGGACGCCAAATGGGGGGAAAAAAAAACTAACACTTTCTCTTTGTATCAAATTCCATCAGTAGCTCCTTAAAAGAAGACAGCAGAATTCTACAGGTCATGTGCTTGGAATCACACAGGTATTTCTGCCCCCACTGAACTATCTGTGATTTTTTCTCTCAATGAAGTTTATGAGCTTCTCAGGGACAAGGATCATTTCTCATATAGGTTCAGAATCCCCTGCATTAACTAACACTAATATTGCTGGACATAGAGAAAATACACAGTGGATTCTCACTGATTTGCCCCATAGGGAAGCTGAGAAAATTATCAGGTTGAAATGAAGAATGAAATCATACTAAAACAAATCAGTAATAGGACATGGAGACTAAGTGTGACAACAATTTCAACGAATTGGATGGAATTTTGATCTCCTAGAGACCTGTTCTGCAAGTCACTTCAGCAGGGAAGGTGTCTCTGGAGGGAAGGGGCAGATTGATAGAATCAGAATATCCATTTTCCAATGGCCTTAGAGGTCATCTGATGCAAACTGTCTTCTTAGAGACAAAGATGTGGTGCTAGAGAAGCCTCAGCCAAAGCTGGGGAGACCGGAGATTGATATAAGATGTCCTCAGTCCTGGCTGTGTCCTTTCCACACGCTCAGGAGCTTTGCAGCAAGAATGCACAGCTATTTCTCCCTGTAGAAAGGGCCTTACCTCTGCCTGGAGAAAGGGAGGAAAATACCATTCAGAGTTCCCATCCGCATTTAATGGGAATGCATTTAATGTTACCTCGATGATGTGTAACACTGTTAATTGCAGATCTATTGTAATTGCTTTATTTTCTCTCTGTCATCTAGCTACATTCAACCAACACTAACGCATTCTCTAAACAATTAGATTGTGCAACAGCAAGAGTACAGTATGTTAACAGGAAGACGTGCAAAACGTGTGATCAAAGAACTAAACACTTAATTGAGCAACTGAATTTTTTGTTTAACAATTTTTCATTGTTTTCGATGTTCTCACATTACTCTTCTGGTAAGACAGTGTGGGACAGGGTCACCAGTACAGTTTTGTAACACACCCACCCCTCCATGAATGCTCTCTGAACATCTGTCACGTGCAGGCGCTATTCCAGCAATTATGGAAGACCAAATGAATGAAATTCCGTTTCTGTGCTTATGAATCGAGTAAGATGATTACAAATGAACACAAAAAGTCTAATAAAGGCAGAACATAAAGAACTAATAGGGGGCTATGGAATTTCAGGGCAGGGACAAATTCCCCCATTTCCTTAACGGGAGAAATCATACGAATAAAACTGTATGGCCAGGCACGATGGCTAATGCTTGTAATCCCAGCACTTTGGGAGGCTGAGGCAGGCGGATCATAAGGTCAGGAGATCGAGACCATCCTGGCTAACATGCTGAAACCCCATCTCTACTAAAAATACAAAAAATTAGCCCAGCATGATGGCACATGCCTATAGTCCCAGCTACTTAGGAGGCTGAGGCAGGAGAATCACTTGAACCTGGGAGGCGGAGGTTGCTGTGAGCCGAGATCACACCACTGCACTCCAGCCTGGGTGACAGAGCAAGACTATCTCTCACACATACACACACACACACACGCGTGTGCACACACACACACACACACCCATAATGTGTTTATGAAGCCATAGCCACAGAAATTAGAAAGCCCTTAATTTCAAACGATGGACATTTTTAGATAATTCTTTTAAGTTGGAATTGACTCCTAACACTTGGTTGCCTTTTAACAATGACTATACTAATTTTTTTACACAGATGATAATTTTAAAGTTTTCATCAAAGATTTGCTTTCATCAAAACATTGCTGCAGAGGAGTTAACGATGAATAAGAACATAATTTTGCATGTTTGGTAGACTTTACAGCTTCCAAAGCATTTTCACAGCTACGATTTCGATAGATCTCATTTGGTCACCACAAAACTCTGAGGAGTATGCAGCGCCTGTGGACTGTCTTTCTGGGTGCATATGTGTATGTGTTATTATAATTATTTTCATTGTGCATAGAAGAATCTGAGGCCTAGAGGAGTCTGAGGATTGACAGTGACAACTGGCATTTGTCAGACTTGTCAGACAAAAAGAAAATTGCTGGCTAAGCCTTCCAATCTAAAATTACTTTCACATTCTTACTTGAAAACTCATGTTCATAGCAAGACCCAGTCTCCACTAAAAATAAAAATAAAAAATTAGCTGAGTTCAGTGGGATGTGCCTGTAGTCTCAACTGTTCAGGAGGCTGAGGTGGGAGGATCGCTTGAGCCCAGGAGGTGGAGGCTGCAGTGAGCTATGCGTGTGCTGCTGCACTCCAGCCTGGGTGAAAGAGTGAGACTCTATCTCAAAAAAAGAAAAAAGAAAAAAGAAGGAAGGGAGGGAGGGAGGGAGAAAGAGAAATAAAAGAAAGCAGCTCAGGTTCCTACTGGTATATGTTCTCTTGAAAACCAAACATGCCCTGGTAGGGCCCAGCATCTCAGAATTCCCCAGTTCTCTTTACTCCCTCCATAGCACCTCATTCCTTCCTCATCCTCAGACACAGGCCAGCCTCTCTGCTCTCATCCTCTGCTCCCAATAGAGGATCAAAAGGCAGCCATTTGCTCCTCCATCCACTTGAAGAGCCAGTGCCACTGATTTATGACTTTCAAGAGTGTTTCACTTTAAAACTTTGTTATAACTCTGCAGAAGGCATCTTGATGGTGATAAGCACATGCTGGGTACTGGCCATCAGGTGGGAGCAATCTGCAGGGAGGAAGTGACCCGGGTGCTTCATCACTTGCTGCCTCTTTCCCTGCAGTGGTTAACAAAGGTCTTCTGAGCTTATCTTCGGGGTCATAGGTGGAGAGAGGAGCTGGCACAATGCATTGAAAGGAACTTCGTGGATGCGCAGTGACAGGTTTAACAAGTAGAGAAAGCCCAAGCAGAGTCTCCAGAGGCTGAGATACAAATTTTAAAAAAGGATCTGGGAAGCAGCCGCGTCTGACAATGACGCCCCCAACTCTCACTCCTAACTCCACATATAAATGCTTGTGCTGGCCTTGACCTCAGACTGTACAGGCTCAAGCCCTGTGGTTCTTAAAATCTGCCCCAAGTCCAGAGAGAGGATCTTGGAGTCCTCCAACAGTGACCCAGGATACTCCCTCCTGCATTTGCAAACAGAGCGGGAAAGCTGTCCTTACCTCGTAGTGGGCCACACGCTGCGATTCCGAGATCAGTTGTGCACTGCACACCTTGCAGTAACTGTCTGTAAATAAATCCTGATCGATATCGGAGGACTTCATCAGGCTACAGGAGAATCAACAGAAAAGAAAAATGAGTCCACTGCTTTGATGTTTATGCAGGATATTAAGCATGTGAAAAGCCAGGATCACAGTAACAGGTCTGACAATGATGACAGAGGGGTGGGTCTCCCTTGACGTTACCATATCGATTAACCATATTACGTGTATAGGTTATAATTTTCTCATAAATACCCAACAGAGTTGCTCTACCCTAAAATTAGAAATCCAGCTATAGTTTTTCTGTTTGAACAAACTAGACTTATAGCTAATGCCTTGTCAAGCGTTTCTGTGAGAGTGGGGTGCCATGGCTCATGCCTATAGTCCCAGTGCTTTGGGAGGCCGAGGTGGGAGCATCACTTGAGGCCAAGAGTTTGAGACCAGCATGAGCAACATAGAGAGATTCTGTCTCTACAAGAATAAAAATTCTAAAAAATGATATATGTGAGATATCTTCACATGTCATATATATTAACAAAATGTTGTAAGCACCTAATATATACAACAATAAAGTAGGTTAAATGAACTTTGATATGTCATCACACTAGAAAATTAGGTGGCTCCTAAATCCAAATTCAGATAAATCCTTGTTTAAGGGAACATTAGGAAAAGGTTTACCATTAGCAAAAGAGATTTTTATAAGTATATATGGTATTATACTGCATTTGTTTTAAAATATGTACAGATGTATTAAAAAACATTCCAGGAAATTATAGCACAATTTTAATAGCACTTATCTGTGGAAAATGACAGAAAATTGCAAAGGCAATTTTTAAATTTTTTTATTTTTAAATTTTTCTTCAACAATCATATATTACTTTTGTAGTCAAGGAGGAAGTTAGCTTTGTCTAGAGATTTTAAGCAGTATAAACTCTAGTTTGGAGTTCAATAGTTACAATTAGAAAATTCAGAAATAAAATCAGACTAAACTATAACTTTCCTTGCAACCTCATACTTTGTAACACCAGAGACTTCACTGTTCAAGCTGACTCTTCTCCACTTAGAGTTGTTGAATTCAGAAAGGCCACCTCCATCACTGCGCACCACAACTGGACCCACAAAGTAAATAAACATATTCTCAAATTCCAAACCTGGAATCAAACTTTAGCCAAGGATCTCAAGCTTCTGAAAGCGATCTGTTGGAAACGGATTTTATGGCAGCTGAAGTGTCATGTTTCCACCCTGGAAACACATCCCAGTGCATCCAATTGCTTTCACCCAGCCCACAAACTCCACTTGTTTCAACCAGCCCACAAACTCGTATTACTACCAGCCAAGCAAGAAGTCAGGACCGTGGCAGACAGCACGCTGTATGGAGAGGCAAGAGAAGCTCAGACAACAGTAATATGGGAGGTTCCTTGGACTTTATCTTATTCCAACACCATCATCTTACCTATAAGACTGTCCACAGTTACACTGCTAGTCATTAGCAGAGCCAAAAATACTGCCTCACTTGCATGATTCCAATTTCCACAGACCAGATCCATCCCAGGTCTGGTGCTACCACATGGCATTGAGTGAGTCACTCAACTCACTGTTTCCCCCATATAAAAATTGAGATAATAATATTTGCTATACCTCCTTATAAAGTGATAGTGAAGATCACAGGGAGAAATATATGAGAAAGTGCTATAGCAACCATAAACCTCTCTGCATTTGAAAGGGATCAGTAGATATTTTTAAATAACATTCTGATGTCAAGATGTTGGCCAAGTCCTGAGCAATGCAACAAAATGAAGGATTGTGACTCATTTTAGGTGATTTTTGAAATGACCTAATTAACCAGGCCATATTAGTAAAGTATCTGCCTGAAATAAAAGGCTGTTTGCCTCAACAACTCCATTCTCACATTCTGTCCTTGGCCCTGGCTCCAGTAGCTCATTCAGGGCATTTGTATTCAGCAATTCAAAAGGATTTACAGTTTCTGCTCCTAAGAGATAATAATACCTGTGGTTTTTCAATGACCCCAGCAAGCAATAGCTATGCCATGTACCACTGTGTCTCACGGTTGATGTAGGCCTGTTATTTCAGGGAGGACCACACCTGGCAGGTGGCCCAATTGGCCTGGAGTCTATCGCCTGCTGTGCCTGAAGATCCACCTCCTCTCTCACAAGGCAACCTGTTCCAGAAAGTCCAGAAGCTCTAGTTGTTAGCTTTTTCTTAAGTTGAATCAAAATCTGTCCCATCAAAGTTTTCATCCAGTGATTCTGTCATTAGGTACAACATGGGACCATACCAGTCTCCGTTTTTTCAAGAGATATCCTCCCTGAAGTGTCTGAAGATAACTCTCTTCTGTCTACTTCCAAGTCCTACCTGGCCTTACCATCTTGTTCTGAGTCTATTTCATTATAGTCCATCTTCTTCAAAAGCAAGACCAAAAACAGAATAGGGCACTCCAGAGATGGGAACGCCTGAGGCAGAGGACTGCCAGTCCCAATGCCAACCCAAAATATCATAGTTATTTGTAATGGTCGCTATTCATGGCTCAGAACGTAAATGAAGAAGAGATGTTTTGATGATGAGAAAATGTAGTACAACATTTTGAAATGTCAAATGAGAAAAGAAACTTACTAAGGTATATTTTTTAAGCCAAGCTTCTATAAGTGGTTGTGTTTCAATATTATTGTGTTCCCTGCTATTTCTAATAAAGAAGCACACGAAAATAGATTCACGGGTGACCTGGTTAATAGGAATCTCCAAACTCACTGCACACTCCTTCCTCATTATACAACCAACTGCAAAAATCAAACACTGTGAAAGGATATTCAAGGTACGTGTCGGACCAAGCGGGCCCGTAGGAGTCTGAGTCTCGGTAAAGCAGCTGTGCAACAGAAATAGCTTTAAAGGCAGAATATAAAATGTGTATACTAAAAAAAATTCAAGGGAAGAGAAAATATCATGGCTTTTTCCACTGTTTTATATAAGAATATTTATTTGAACAAGTCCATATGCAATTTTTAAAAAGGCAATAAGGACCCCTCTGAAATCGATGACACCTGAGTGGAATACCCGAACAAGTTACATTCCAGTGGGAGGCAATTAGTGGACAAGTGTCAGCCTGGTTGGTACATGCGAGTTTTCCTCCAGGAAAAGAGAGTTCTATTCATGTAGGTCACTTTAGACAACCAGAGGGTCCAATTTATGACGCAAAGACTGAAATTCCCAAGAAGAGAGGTTGCCACTTGCTTCCTCCTCTAGTTTGTTCAGAAGAGGATTTTAGCTTCACTGGCCTTCACTGTCTTCACCAAGACAGCTGGTAAGAAAAAGGAAGGGAAAAAAAAAACAGATTTCCATTTTTTTAGCCTTGTCCATGGTCCTGACGAGCCCATGCTCTACTCCAGCTGACAGAGCCATGGATCACTTACTGGTCAGTCCAATCTGTCCCATCAGAGCCAGTGTCCAGTGACCTCCCCCTGCAAACATTCATATTGTGCTGTGCTGTGAGGCCTTGGGACATTCTGAAGAGGGATACAAGAGTAGTGGAAGACAGGATTTTGATTTCCTGAGTCTGAAATGGATCTGAAAGAAAGCACCATCTGTACTCCCAGGCACAGCACATTGCAAAGGCAGGCACATGGCCAAGCAACCACTGGAGGATCTGAATGACCTCTTATCACTCTGCAGTACTCACAGAGGATAGTGCTACCTGCAATGGAGTAAAGAGACCCCCACCTGAGGTGGACGCAGTACTAAAGCAGGTCACGTTCTCATGTGCTGTCCCGGGGTCTTAGTTTCTACAGATCCCTGTGCATAGCAGTGACAGTGTGAGACTCAGAGGTGCAGCTAGGTATCAGCAATAAAGGAAACATCAAGGAGGAGAGCTTTTATTGATTCCATAATGGTTTGGGGAAATCTACTATGAGAGAAGCTCAGGGATAACAGAGGCACAACCCCTGTCTTCCAAATCTTTCTGAGTTACTGAGTAAGAAGAGACATACACACCAACATCTAAGGCACAGGCAACTAATTCCAGCAATTTGGCTGATGGAAAGTGTTACAGGATTTGAGAAGACAGAAAGGATTATCAAGAAACTCCTCAAGAAAGTTCTATTAGGGTTGAAAATTTGAGGATGGATAGGATCAGAGTGGAGAGAAATGAGTTCCAACTCAGAAGTTAATTCTTTTCCCTGGCACAGAGAAAAAAATCTTACTACCACTAGGCATGAGAAGATATATAGGAGGGGCATTGGTGGGGCTAATTTGGAATAATTCAACATAAGGGGGAAAGGCAGAAAAATGCAAGGAAAAGAATCTCAAAACCTAGATGGAATAAAAAGAGGCTGGGGGACAACAGCCAGGTCCCAAAATGTTTCTCAAGGTGCAAGGAATGGCCTTTTTCAGGATCCTCAGATGCAGATATGAAACCTTCCTTTCTGCTCCTTTCTGCTTCTCAAGAACAGATTAAAGGAATGCAAGCTAAAACTCCAGGAAGATCTGGGGCCTCATGGAAAAGAGTCATATTCTTTTTAAATTTTTATTTTAGGTTCAGGGAGTACAGGTACTTGTTTGTTACATGTGTATATTGCATAACGGTGGGGAGAGTACACCCATCCCTCAAACATTAAACACTGTACCCACTAGGTAACGGTCTAACCCTCACCCCGTCTTTCACTCCTCCCTTCTTTTTGAATCCCCAGTGTGTTCTCTCCATCTTTAAGTCTACATGTACCCATTGTTTAGCTCCCACTTATAAGTGAGGGGATGCAATATTTGATTTTCTGCTTCCGAGTTTGTTCACTTAAAATGATGTCCTCCACCTCCACCCCTGTTGCTTCAAAGGACATTATTTCATTCTTTTTATGGCTCTGTGGTATTCCATGGTATATATGTACCATATTTTCTTTATCTAATCAACCATTGGTGGACACTTAGATTAGTTCCATGACCTTGCTATTGTAAATAGTGCTGCAATCAATATATAAGTTCAGGTATCTTTTGGGGTATCTGTGCAGAGGAGACAAAAGCCTTATTTCAAAAATATTAATATTTTTCATTACATTCCACTTCTGATGGTGCTGAAATAACTTCTGACTCAGAGAGTCCAAAACCCATGCAGGGCTCTTCAGAGGGAAAGACATTGGTTCAAATCCAGGTGTGCTTGCTTGCCAACTAGGTTGTTCAGCAACTTATGCAGCCTCGCTAAGCCCTGGATTCCTTAGTTGTAAAATGGGGGGGAAATTCTCACAGGGTTATTGTGAGGATTGGAAATAATGGAGATAAGCCATCTAGCACAGACTGTGGCATAGCAGAGATATGCAAAAAGGGGATATTACCATCATTAGCATTAATATTATTGATTTTATATTATCATTATTCTTATTTTCAGAGGGATGCTGTAAATATTTAAGAAGAGAAATAAATAGAACCACATGAAAGGCTAAGAGAGAAGATAACATAGTTGGTGTACTGAAATCATAGCTTTTATCACTATTATAGTCTTTCTCTTTTGTATCAACAGTACCACCACAAAGATGGCTCATTTCCACAGAAATGCAGCTGCCCACTCCTCCTGCCAGCTGAAACCCAGGCCTGTGAAGACCCCGTACTGCATAAATGTTTAAAATCTATTTTTGTTGTCACAAGGCGCTGACCCTGGCAGACGGAGAAGTTTGATGAGAACTTTGTCTCACCCTCTCGTCCTCCCCTGAGTGCTCACCTCCCGTGACCTGCTTCCCAGGGGGGTGCAAAGGGAAAAGCATGTCATTCAAAGTACAGCAGAGGCCCAGGCACTCCAGGAACCAGAACCCATGGCACTCACTGTGGCAGTCCCCAGGTGGCCACAGCCATCAGGGGCCCAGGGGGGCCCCTTCTCCATCCCAGTCCCTTGGGGAGAGAAGCCCTTGGCTTGGTGTTCCCTACCGGGTATGCATCCTTCTGTTACAGATTTGGGCTATTTCCCTATAAAACTTCTCTAGAATATCTAATAACCTATTTTCCACCCATACGGCCCCTCCACTGGCCCTTTAAAGATAGAATTTAAGACTCATGAACACTTCAACTAGAGAGCAGTTCTTGCCTTTGGGGTGGGATATCTGAATTTCCAAACTGCCACTCCATGTGACTGGAGTGCCACTTCCATAATGGTTTGGGGAAATCTACTATGAGTGAGGCTCAGGGATAACAGAGGCACAACCCCTGTCTTCCAAATCTTTCTGAGCTGCTGAGTAAGAAGAGACATGCACACACCAACACCTAAGGCACAGGCAACTAATTCCAGCGGAATTTGGCTGATGGGAAGTGATGCAGGATTTGAGAAGACAGAAAGGATTATCAAGAAACTCTTTAAGAAAGTTCTATAGGGTTGAAAATGTGAGGATGGAGAGCTTTGCAAGCACTCCAGTGTCAGGGATTGTGGCTGCTCTAACAGTGATCCCAACAGGCCTGGCCCCTTGTGAGAGCTCCTGACCCAGAGGCATCAAGATTTCACTGAAGTGCTTCCCCTGAGCTGGGCCTTGTGCTGAGGGCTTTATATAAATCATCTGATTTAATTCCCTCAAAGAGCTGTGTAGACTTGTCAGCCTCATTGTCTAAATAAGAAGACGGGCTTAGCAGTTGAGTAACTCACCCAGAAGTCACTCAGCTCCTAAGTGGTGCTCAGTTTTCCAAGCCAGGGCTGACCTCTGCACCCGTGGCCTTCACCCCTCCCCTGGGCCTCTGTCCTCAGCACGAGGCATGCCCTTCAGTTTCTCCCCTGCTCCCTTCAGCTAGGGACCACCATAAAAATTTATAAAAGGAAAGCTAAGGGTAGAAATTCAGTGCAGAATTAATATGCTGGGACCTGAAGAGCCTCGATGGTCCAGATGGAGCCTCAGAAGCTGTTTCTGACCCCAGTGCCCAGATTCTCTTTTCCGTGTTTGCCTGAACTGAGCTGGGATGCACTAACATCCTCCTGGACATTCTAATTCAGCTTCTGCCTGCACGACCATGATTCTGCTCCTCTGCAACCTCACTCACCCTCAGCAGATCCATGACCTACTGCTGCCCTCCAACATGGCCTGACACCTCGAAAAGCCACTGTGCCCTCTGCCCAGTCCTGCTGACCCTTCTCCATCCAGCCTGGAACCTTCCACCAGATGATGCCCCCTGCCCACCCACGCCACCACCAAACAGCCTGGTCCCTAAGCCCAGCTGCCCTTGGCAGTGCTAACCAGCTCACTGGTTCCCTGGACCCAAGGCAGAGAGGCTGAACTTTTCAATTTTGACAAACTCCACGGCAGACTAAAAATGCTGTCAATTAAGATGAACTGTGACCTGGTTATGAATGTGAAACAGACAAAAGGCCTTCCACTGCTGTTTCGACTCAGCCCAATTTAAAATTTTTTCATCTCAAAAAAGCAATAGAACTTGCTTCTACTTTGATTTACTAAAACAAAGGAGAGGGGATAAGACTCTTCTCAGAAGGGAGGGGACTATGGGAGTGAGGACTGACTTGTTTCCAGCCTTGGTCTGCTCTTTTGTTATAATTTTGTTTTTATTCCCTGAACCTTAAACCCATATCTGCTGCTTCGGTGCCTGTTGTCCAATGTTTGCTCCGTTTCCCCCGCCACTGTCCTTCTGAGGCAAGAAAAAGCTCCTTGCTCTCTAGGCTGTCTACCAACAGCAGGAGAGATTTGGGAGGCAAGCAGGTGGTTTCTGCAAACATCTCTGCCTGGCTGCCTGCACAGGAGCCTCAGAGGATGGGCTGGAGGCAGGGTCTGTTCTGTCCCCGTCATACCTCCCGCCACGTGAAGGTGAGTAAGGCAGGGCTGGTTGCTGTAGCAGCAGACAACACAGACTCAGGAAAAAAGAAACAAGAAAAGTACTCTAGAAATGAAATCATCTTGGTCTTCCACCTGAGAAAGGGAACAGCAGGCAGCTAGGGTGCAGGGCAGGGGAAGATGTCTGACCCCCATTCCTGGGGCCACAGACTCCAGCACACACTCTCCTTTCATTCACACACCCACTGGGTCGACAGGCAGGGGAATGCCCTGTGCAGCAGCTGAGAGCAGGGTGAAGGTCAAGTACACAGCCAGCTTGAAGGGCCTTTTCAATTCCCTGTTCCTCAGGATGAGGACCTTTCTTCTGGTCTGAGGCTGTCTTCCCCATTCCTGATGTTGCTCAGATAAAGGAATCTGGCAGTCTAGGTCTCTCACCACACATCACCCAGATGCAGGTGCAAGCTCTGCTTTCCAGCCTGAGCTTTGTTTAAAAAGAGAGAGATGGAGAGAAAACTCCCCACACCACTGCCTTCTCCTGCCTGGCGTTGCCAGGAGCTGCATCGCTGACTCACACCACTTGAATAATTGCCTTTTAATGGCACCATTTTCTTCACTTATAAAACCAGGCTCTTTGATTCCTGACTCAGGGGCACTGGCCACTGCTGGGCACATGTGCTGCACCCCCAGCCCCGGGCCGTGGAACCATAGCTGTCAATCACATGGCACAGGCTGGCCTGATGACACCCAGGAAGCAAAGCAGCAAAGCCAGCCCCAGCCTGCAGGGCAGCTCTCTGGGCCAGCCTCCGAGGCAGGCACATGGCTGATTCCTCACCACCTCTCCCCGCTCTGATCTCTTGTCCTTTGTCTGCGTGGACAAGTCTGAATTGTAGACTCCAACAAACACGAGGAGGGCAGGTGCTGACCGGCCCAGCCCAAGGCTTCAGATTTTCACTGTAAAGTCTATGCAAATACCACAGATTTTCTGTGTAATTCACCAAATGGCCTCTGCTTAAGTCCTGGACATACAACATCACTTGGATTCTCCCTCTATTCGTGAAATGAATTTTTACTGAGCATTTACTATATGGCTGGTGCTGCTCTAAGCACTCAGTCTGCAGCAATGAACAAGGTTCTGATCTCATGGAAAAGGTTCACATTCTGGGATCCAGCATACACCACCCTCCATAAACACAGACACACTTCCCACCTGCTTCAACACATAAATAGAATATTCACGCCAGCGGGAAGACAATCGCTCTGGTAGGCCCCCATGTCATCCTTCTGGAACATCTCCTTACCCTGTAGGTACTCACTCAGGCTTCAGTACATACCTTTGCCTCCTCCTAACAGGGAGACCAGGGACCTGAGAACCAGAGGGAGGTGGGGACTAGCAGAGACTGCAAGATAAAAGCCATTCTGTCTGGCTTTCCAAAGGGACCCTGCAGTGGAAGCTTTGGGGAGAACCCAAGGTGTCAGGCAGTAACACACAGCAAGCCCAAATGTACCCAGCTGATGTGTCCGGCCAGCATGATGGAGCACAGTTGTCAGGGAAAGTGCAGGTGCTTTTGTAGGACACTAATGGATAAACTCCAGCACCGTCCTGGGTCACAGCGGGCCCAAAGCATCTGCTTCCTCTTTCTGCACTTTCAGAGAGAAGGAAGGGAGTGACGGGTGGAGAGCTTGGATTTTCAACTCGTTTACCACTTCAAGTCAGAGCAAAAACAGAGCCCACATCACGGGGGAAAGCCAGAGGCAGAGAGAAACAGAAAAGATCACTAGCCTGCAAAGAGAAGCAGGGAGAGGAAGAGAAAATATGAGAAAATAAAACATGCTCCTTATGTTTTCTGTCACTCATTCCATCACACCAAAGGGCTGTGCACCCAGGCGGAAAAGCCACTCACATGTCAAAAAATAGGCTCCTACCCTCCCCCACTCAACGGAGAAAAGCCCACATGGGTCCCCCCATTTCACTATGCATTGGCTACCTGAGTGAAGCAGGTGCCTGCTCCAGACAGGTGGATTTTCTTAACAAGCTGAATGACTACAGGACCTTTCCTTTCAACGGTGGATACAAGCCTTCAAAAATACAGTTTCTAAATATGTATTCCATTACTGTAACTTGTTTACATGATTTATCTTCACAAGACTGCCCCTACGAAACCAGACAGATTGAGGGCAGATTTAAACGCAGCAATGACATTCAGGCCTGGGGAAGCACAGTTCTGTACCTGTATGCAACTGCAGAGGAAGGCACTGACGCGACAGACCAAGCTGCTGCAGGGAAAACTATTATTTTTATTTGAATTCATACTCCGAGGTTGCTGCAAGTGCTGTCAGTCAGCCAGCAGACATTCTAGCTCCCTTCTCTACCGCATATTAACTTGACTGGGCTTCTCTGAGGAATTCTAACTGCTTGGCGCTGAGTTGTCTCCTGACCTTCCTAAAATCAGTGAAAATGTAGAGTCCATGTAAAAGTATCTAGAGTAGCCAAAACAGGAAGATAGAGGAATTTAAATGTTGCAAAGGCAGAGGAAGGGATTCACTACCCAGCCGCTCCCTACAAATGCCTACATGGCAGCCTCCCCCACTCGTGAAATCTTTCCATTAGAACTTCCATTCAGATTTCAGAGTTGGTTTGAGAACTTGTGACACCCCCTACTTTGGGATGCAGTAAGAAACTGGGAAAATAATGATCCCTTTGGGAATTCAGCCACTGTGGGAAATTAACGATAGAAAGGTTATTGTATGTGTATTAGAATCATCAATAAACAATGGGGAGACTGATGAAACTTAAAATATCTGGCCACTTCAAGAGTAGGCCCTGCTGTATACAAGTTCCTGTGTACATTTTCACAGGAGGATAAGTTGAAAGTTAAGCATCATCTCATCAAGCTGAACAACCCAGCAACTGCACTCCTAATTTCAGACAAGAAAAAGTCTTGCTCGCGTACGACACAAAGCATGTAAGAGATGATGATAGTAGCATTGTTCAAATACCAAAGCCTGTAATCAGCCCACAAGCACACCTACAGGAGAGTGGATGAATAAACTGAGGTACAGTCACAGCATGAATGGGGCACAGCAACACACCACAATATGGAGAAATCATAGCAATCTAATATTTATGTGAAAAAGTTGAATCCAAAGATCATGTCTACAAGATCCTTTTTATAAGGCCAAAAACAACTGAAATGAAAATATAGACATCTTAGGCACACACGTAGAAAAGATACGACTCTAAAAATGCCTGGCAAAGAAATGAGAACTGGATTCATGACGATGATTGCCTCAGGTGGCGAAGGCAGAAGAGATGAGAGAGAAACACATGGACAGATGTAAGTGGTTGCCAGGTCTCAGCTTTTCTTTAGAAGATGTTGTATGGGTGCCCACTCTGTTATTCACAACAATGGTAACTGATGTTAGTGATAGTGAGATGATGATTGGTAGATAGATAGATAGAAACATAGGTAGGTAGAAACTAAATAGATGATGGATTGATTGACAGAAACATAGATATATACATAGACAAAAAAATGGATGGATAGGTAGAAAGATACCATGTATGCACCAATAATGAGAGATGATTTTCTAGAAATGAATCTTCCACACCCTCTGCAATAGGGACATCATTCTTTTCCTTTCTCCTGTCCACAAAATATCAGACTGAATTTCCCAGCCTCTTTGCAGTTAGTGCACCACATAATTGAGATCTGGCTGGTGAAATGTGCACAAAAATGACAGACATACTTCCAGGCCTGGCCCTTAAAAATCTGCAGCTTGATCTAATCTCCTCTCTTTCTGCAGGCTGGACGCCACTGCCCTGGTCAGCTTCAGAAGCCCCATGGTAAAGAAGGCAGGCTCTCTGAAAGCCTTGGTTCCTGGATGACTGCATGGAACAGAACCCCATTTCCCCAACCCCTGGTGCCCACTGGACTTTTATGTCACTGGGAACTAAACTTCTAAGGTACTAAGCCACTATGATTCCAGGATTTATCCAGCATGACCTTAACTAACTCTACTTGAACCTGAGTAACTTGGCATGGCTAGGAAAAAAAAAAACCGTACAGAAGTGCATTTTTTTTTTACCCAGTGAAACCCCTTATGTGCTTTGTAGGGGAGCATTGGAAAAAGCAGAGATGTTCAAGGGTCTGAGAGTCCAGAGAGTGAACCTGATCCCTTGTCTCTCTGGCTCAGCTCTCTGGGTCATGGCACTAAACAGTGAAGACCTCACTGAGAATGCTCATTCAGGTCAGTGACACTCCATTTCTCATTTGAACAGAATGTGGCTTCTGGGGGCTAAAATCAAGCAACTCCTGGGAAAGCAGAGCATCATCGCAGGACAAGGTGTGTGCCCTGGCACACGGTCTGGGAACATCTTTACAGGTGTGCCGACCAGGAGGATGTTCTCAGGTACCAGTGGTGCCTGCCAAGAAAGCTGCTCTCTTTCTCTTTCTCTTGTTTGGAATAGACCCATGCTCCTCACCCCCTGGCACATCAGTGTTGGTGTCTTGTGGAATCTGCTTTGCCATCTTGTGAGGGGCAAATGGAGCAGATGGCCCTGACCACTGGGATGCCAGGTAATGAGCAAGTGCCACACATCGGAGTCGCAGGGTCTTGTCACCTTGCCAGAAATGACAGCTGGGCCATCTGGCAACAGCCCTGATGCTGGGGAGAAGGCACACATCTCACCACTCCACCTCTTAATGTAGTCACTCTGTCAAATTCTTCCCCCAAATCGGTTCTTTGTGCTTTTAGCTGAAGTGAGCAGCAGCTGGCCAGTTTCCAGGAAATGAGACTGTATTGATATAGATTTTGATATAGATTCATTCCCTGGCTGGGAAGTTCCTGGCTCTGGGGACAGCATGGAAGCTTCACTGTGAGCTGGTGATGCCCTTCTTCTGTTTATTTATATTTTTTATCTTTTGGGACAAGTTCTTGCTCTCTTCCCCAGCCTGGAGTGCAGTATCCTGACACAGCTCACCGTAGCTTCAGCCTCCTGGGCTCAGGCAATCCTCCAGCCTCAGCCTCCAGAATAGCTGGGACTACAGGTGTGTGCCACTATGTCCAGCTAACTTTTTGATTTTTTTTTAAGATGGGGTCTCACCATGTTGCCCAGGCTGGTGGTCATACCCTTCTAATGTACTCCTCACTCTCCTCATTAGCTCTGCTTAAGCCTGGCAGTGAACTGTTGGTGTCTTCAACCATCCTACCCACCTACCATGGCCAGACTGACTCTTTGTCAATGCTGCCAGCCCTGCTCCTCCTGATAACCTCCCACACTACTTGCCAGGCAGGGGAAAGGTAAGGCTGCTCCATGGGGGAAAAGATCAGCATCAGGGAAGAGCGAGAAGGAAACAGAAGATATGAACACTTAGGTAGACAGTGAAGAAAGGATTTCGAAGGTGAAGAGGTCAAAATAAAGGGGCAGGATACAAAGACAACTGGAACTGAGTGGCATAGAGAGAATGAGGTCACATTAATGATGGAGGTAAGAATGACAACATCACAGCACCAGAAAGGGCCTTAGGGAACATCTAACCTAACCCTTTCACATTCCCGAAGAATACGGAGAAGACACCCTGGTAAATGATGAAACTTACCCAAATGTACCCTGTATATAAAAGGCAAAACGGAGATCCCTAATTCCTGAAATGACGTTCTTTCCCTGCAGCTCACTGCCTCTTCCAGAATATTTACTGTCTTCCTTTGAAGAATCACATTGGGCAGGGAGAAACCAAAAGCACCATTTTAAGCTGTGGGGAAACAAGCCCTCTGTGACTGAGCAGCAGACGCAGTGGTGCAGAGATGCCTAAAGACCAGCTTCCGGATCAGATCTCTGGGGGCCGGCGAGAGGGAGGCCCGGGGCAGCGGCAGGCAGCTGGGCTGGGGGGTGCCCCGTCTCCTCTGCTACCCTCAGAAACTCACAGGTAAGCATTTTGTCTAAAATGGCAAAGCTCAGAGATCTGTGACACATGAAGATGTTAGGGTCAAAGTGGAAAGTACATTTAAGTACAGATTTCACCTCAAATTGAGCTCTAGCTGCAATTCCACCACTAAGTATCTACCCAAAGGAAATGAAACCCAGACACCAAAAAGATACCTGCATTTGTATGTTTATTACAGCCCTAGTCACGATAGTGAATCAACCTGAATGTCCATCGGTGAATGAATTGATAAAGAAAACGTGGTTTATCATAGAGTATTATGCAGTCATTAAAAGAATGAAAGCATGTGAAAGCATGTCTTTTGCAGCCACATGAATGGATTGGAGGTTATTATCTTAAGTGAAACATGCCAGGCACACAAAGTCAAAAGCCAGGTGCATTCTCCTTCATAAGTAGGCGCTAAAAAAAAACAAAAACGTATAACCCAGGGACATAGGGTGTGGAGTGAAAGACAATGAAGTCTTAGAAGAGTGAGGGGTGGATAATGAGAAACTCGTTAATGACTGATAGCTAACCTAAAAGCTCTGATGTTACCACTATGCATTCGATCCACGTAACAAAATCGTACATGTACCCCATATATTTCTATGAATTTTAAAAAGCAGCCAGGTGCGGTGGCTCACACCTGTTATCCCAGCACTTTGGGAGGCCGAGGCAGGTGGATCACTTGAGGTCAGGAGTTCAAAACCAGCCTGTCCAACATGGCGAAACCCCATCTCTACTTAAAATACAAAATTAGCCAGGCATGTTGGTGCATGCCTGTAATCTCAGCTACTTGGGAGGCTGAGGCAGGAGAATCGCTTGAATATGGGAGGCGGAGGTTGTAGTGAGCCAAGATTATGCCACTGCACTCCAGCCTGGGCAACAAGAGCAAAAGTCCATCTCAAAAAAAAAAAGCAACTCCTATTATAAGCAGTAAACCAAATGAAACTAAGTGGTGATCCTCCCAAGTCAGTGGGCTGTGAGTTGCTTACTGATGGAGTGGCCTGGACTCACATTAAAATAAGTCCTTGGAACATCTTTGGTGGACAAGGGAGATGCACGGCTGAGGTGCCCTTTCAAGGAAGAAATGCTCTCCTCGACTTGCTGAGAATACGGTTGGCACTCAGCCTTCAGCAACCTGTCCCTTCAGGAATGGCTTGCTTCAGAGAGTCACGCCCCAAAGTCACACTCCTCAAGGTACCCTGCAGCTCCTGCCTCATCCAGAATGGACAGCTGCAAAGGTGAAAAAGCCTAGTCATTGCAACACAACATGGAACAACCTTGATGAGCCTTTTCAGCTCCACGACTCCCCATGGGAGGCTGAGGCTGCTGTACCTGCACCAAAGCCCAGTTTCTCCCTCTTCCCAATCCTGCTTCTGCTCCTCCCTTTCATGGGTATCCTTCCCCAAAGCCACCTGCTAGGCACCCTGAGCACTAAACTCTGCAAAGTCTGTTTTCTGGCAAACCTTGACTGTGGCTGGCGTTTCTTCTCACTCACCTCCCCATGAAGCAGAGCTCACACACAGCCCTGCTGTGGCTCTCACCTCATTAGAAACTGGCAACGTGCTACATCCTTTAGTCAGAGAGCAGATCAATTCCCAAAGATTCAGAACTCCTCCAGGAGTCCAGAAACTTATTCTCTGAGTAACATTTATGCAATACTAGGCAAGGCATTGTTTCTGGTGACGCTGTGTGCTGAGATAGGTTCAATACTGTTTAATCATATGCAAAAGAGAGAAATCAGCTAGTGCCAAATTCTAGGTCCCATTCTTTTGATCTCAGTCCCCAATGTGGTTACAGTTACTATAGTACCATCTGACTTGAACCGATGATTCTAAGTTCCATAATGTCAAATAAGTCATATTTCAATAACACTACCTACCCACTGCTAAAAATATTGTTTCTTCCCACACAGCTATTCCTAATAAGATATTACAAGCCACCTGGCACCGGGGGAGTTCCTTGGCTAATTTTCTATGGAGCCCCACAGAATGGAAACTGTGTACAATAGAACCCTGTTGGATGCTGGCGTCAGGAGCAAGAAGAAAAGCAACATCACAGGCTACCTAGTCCTATAGGAACAATGGTCCTCGGCGACGTCATTGGACCTGCAGCTCGACCTTGGGGTGAAACGTAGTACAGTCTAATGTGTTTTGTGGTGAACTCGCCAAACAAGGAGCTGGCCCCAATGGCAGGTGTGCTCTCCCCAGGAGAGCCCTCAGTTTCTGATAAGAGCCAGTTTGAAACCGGAGCAACTGCTAACTCCTACTGGATGTAAATGCATCTGAGCAACTGCTAACTCCTACTAGATGTAAATGCATTTGGGACAAGGCAAGGCGTCCGGCTGAGCTGCATGGCCAACCAATCTCAGCCACTCCAGAGGCCCGCCCCACTACCACCAACAATGTGCCTGCTCCCTGTCCCCTCCACGTCTTTTTAAATGCTACACTGTGTTCTCACCTCTGCATCAGCCATGTGCTAAGTATCACCTCTCTGAGCTATCCCTACTCCTCTCACCCAAGCTTGGCCAGTGGCCCCTACTCAGGCTCCCTGGCTCCCTGTGCACCCCCACAATGCTGTGCTTGGCTGCCTGCTTCTCCTCGAGACTGTGAGCCCCTTAGAGGCAAAAACTGTCTCTCTTCTCTGTATTCAGTACCCAGCACCATTCTAAATACTTTAGCCAGATAATAAACTGATAAAATAACAAACAAAATGCACTGGAAATGTACTAGTGTAATCTATTGTGTCTCAAAAGAACTTCCTGTTTCTATTTAGAGTTTTATCCTGAGCACTGTTAAGAAGAGCCCAGAGGGTGGTCCTAAAGAGAGCAGCTGCAGGATTCATCTCTGCACCGTCCTGGGCATAGCAGTCTCCAAGGACAGTCAGGCAGCACGTGCCTACTGTGTAGACATTCCAGCATCTACAGCCAATGGAGGGGCTCCTCTCTGGTTAGAAAATGATGCCTCTGTGATCAGAAACAGGTCTGGGTAGAAAGTATTGGGTCTCCCCCTACCCTGCCTCCAGCCCCACAAGGCCCTCCTGTAGGTGAGGCACCTGAACCTGTAGGTGGCGCTAAGGGAAAAAAGCAAGTGTGGCTCCTGGGGGCAGCAATGGCAGTCCCCCAAGGGACCGAGCAAGCTCATCAACTTTCCCTCTGCCCACCAAGTGCACCTCTGTTCTGAGCTATACCATCCTGTGGCCTCATCCACTATTCAGACCACAGTGAACTTGCACAAACAGGGCAGGGATTCCAGCCCATGTGTCCTGACTCCAAATCCGGGGGTCTCTCCAGAGCTTTTAAATCAAACTGTTGATTTAGCATTTGCTTCAAGGGTCTTCTAATCCTTATTAAAGCATTCCAGTTATCTTCCAGTTATCTTTCTTTCTTTTCAATTGCTGAAAGGAGAAATAATTTGTGGCTCTGACAGAATTTCAGATCTCACAGTCAGAAAAGGCAAAGCCGATTGCAGCCTGCAGTCTGCCCAGCCTTGCACAGAGCCTGGCTGACTCCTCCACTTGATTTGGGGGTCAAGAGAAAGCAGTGATTTATAATCATCCTCACCTGCCAGTGACATAGAGTCCATGAACAATTAGGCACTTCTGATCACTTAATTCCACTTTAAATCTCTGCAAGAATAAGGTAATAATGATGGAGCTCTGATCTGGCTGGTCTTTGGCTGGTCTTTATTCAACCAGAGTCCTACAGTATATTATAAAATACATTTATTTTTGAGATGGAGTTTCACTCTTGTTGCCCAGGCTGGCGTGCAATGGTGCGATCTCAGCTCACCGCAACCTCCACCCACCAGGTTCAAGCAGTTGTCCTGCCTAAGCCTCCTGAGTAGCTGGGATTACAGGTTCCTGCCACCAGGCCCAGCTAAATTTTTGTATTGTTAGTAAAGATGGGGTTTCATCATGTTGGCTGGTCTTGAACTCTAGACCTCAGGTGATCCACCCGCCTCAGCCTCCCAAAGTGCTGGCATTACAAGTGTAAGCCACCACAGCTGGCCTAAAATATATTTTTTAAGTGACTTCTCCAAAGCATCTTTAGCTCTGAAATGCAAGCCCCTGGCAGAGAGGCAACGCCAGGAGGCAATTTGAGTTTCCTTCTAACTGTGTCAATGTCTCTCACTACTGGGACGTTGTTTATAAATATGAACCAAATCCTTCATTCTAACACATTTCATGTCGGCAATCTCTCCTGTCACTGCTCGGTCCCACAGCCCCATGACAAAAGCCCCACATGTGCAACTGACCAAGTTGTACATGCTGGCTAGATGAGCGACCCAGCAGGATCGCATGGGCCCCTGTGGCCAGCTCGCTGCAAGGTGGCATTTGTATGTTGGAAGAAGGGACAGAACTGGAAGGGAGCTGAGAAAGGGACCCATGAGATCCTGCCTTCAGGGACAGAAGCCTTCCCAGGAGAGTAGACGCTCCCTCTTCCTGCTGGACTAAAATGTCTTCTCTGGGCTTTCTAAAGCAGCAGCAGCAAGCCCGAATATTTTGGGCTTTTATCTCTAGGTTCTTTGCACTTTTCCAGCCTTCAACACTCACAGTGGTTACTACACAGAAGTGCAACATTGACTCAACAGCTGCCAGCGCTAGGATCTCAAGGAGACTCAGAATCACACCTGAGACTGCTCCTTGCCTACTTTCTGCAGAATGTGCGCCTGCAAGTCATCACTACATCCTGCTGGCATGAGATGGCAGAAGCTATCAGAGAAATAACAATCAGTTGAACAAATCTGATGCTGGCCTTGAGTTTTGGCTGATAAGGCAATTGCGGCATGACTGGAAAATAAATCCAGTAAGAAAGTGCACACATTTTTAAGATCAGTCCCTTCCGTCTTTCCCCTCCATGTACACAGTGTACCCAGAAAACCAGGACTCATATAACTGGAAATGGGACAATTCAGCCAAAGTCCAACTAATAGACCCTGGGTTCCTTCTTTATCCCAGCCTGGGGGACTCTGGAAAGTACCCAAGTATTCCACTAGCCAACTTAACCACTGAGAAGTAACAGGAGAAGAGAACACTGTTTCTTCTACAGAAAGGAGGTAAATGAATAACAGTTTATCACATGTGACAGGTAATTTTATGTGTCAACTTCACTGGGCTAAGAGATGCTCAAATAGCTGGTAAAACAGTATTTCTGGGCATGTAGATGATGGTGTTCTCAGATTAGCATTTCAATTGGGTAGACTGAGCAAAGATCACCCCCACCACTGAGAAAGAGCATCAGCCAATTGTTGAGGGCCAGAATGAAACAAAAAGACAGAGAAGGGTGTGTTTGCTTTTTTTCTCCCTGAGCTGAGACATCCATCTTCTCTGGCCCCTGGGACTATGGGTAGACCTGATTGTCAGGCCTTCAGATTCAAGCTGAATTACATGACTAGCTTTCTTAGTTCTCCAGCTTGCAAATATCAGATTGCAGGCCTTCCCTTGGCCTCCATCATCATGTGAGCTGAATTCCTAAAATAAATCTCATATTCTCTCTCTCTGCATGTGCTGTCTCTGTCTCTGTCTCTCTCTCTCTCTCTGTGTGTGTGTGTGTGTGTGTGTGTGTGTGTGTGTGTGTGTGTTCTGTTTTTCTGGAGATCCCTGTCTACTACAGCTTACATTAGCAATAAAGCTTTCCAGCATTCCAAAGTGATCCCACATTCATCACATTTTAAACTCACTTGGGGTAGTAAAAGTATCTTTCTTACATCTTACAGATGAAGAAACTGAGGCCTCAAGAAATTAAATGACTTGCATCATGTCACGCGGTCTGTGGCAGAAATCAGGGTAAGAACTCAGGCATCTATTGATTGCATTGGTGTGAGCTCAAATAACAAGACTCTTCCAGCAGGAACAGTCCACTGGGTGACCTCACGACCATAAGCTGTACAAACTCATGCATCAAAAGGACCAAAGCAAGATACTGAATTCCCTTGTCCATCGGGAGATTCAGTCCCAGTTAACGTGACTGCAAGTGCTGAGTGAGTCTGCAGGTAGAATATCAATGACCAATAAATATCGCATCTACAGCTCTTACAACTTCACCTTTCGATAAGCTCTGTTTCTCCATTTTCATGGAACTTGGATCTCCTCCTGAAAGTAGTGTGTGGATGCCCTGGGTCTGTTCCCAGATCAGTATGGCCAAACAGCTCCAAAAAGGAAAAAAAATAATTTAAGCATCTTCATTACTATTTTCAAAAGCTTTGCTTCTCTAGAGAATATACTCTTATTTCAAGTATTTCCTCTAGAGAAAATTATTAGACAGTCTGTTGATTGCCCACAGAAGAGGACAAAAAGTTAAAAGTTATTAATGGGCATCTCCAGGCAATTAAAGCCACACTGCCCTCAGGTTTGGTCTCTCCCAGACGCTGTGTGCCAGTTGACAATTTTTCTGCTTCTGAAAGATAACGTGGCTTTTGCTGAAGTTAGTAAAATGGTCTATCAATAGGAAGATTATAGCAGCCTTCTGAAAAAGAAAAAACAAAAATAGCAGTGTCCTGTAATCTAACTACAGGCGAGACAGGTGCTTATGTTCGGGCAAGATAGTCCTGACACAGTGAAAACCCCAAGAGACCACTGGGAAGACACACAGTGAAAACCTGTGTTCACTGAACTGTCCCAGGGAATTAAAAAAAAAAAAAAAGCCTGTTATGAAATGTTTCAACCTCGCAAGTTCAATACACCTGCTAGTTGAAAAAACAACAACAACTAAGGGTGGAGGTGGCAGTGAGGGTAGAAAATGTACTTAACAAGAATAAAGCCAAGCATCAATTAGGACCAGCCCGAAAAGACAGCGAGATGTCAAGAGGAGAGCCAGCCAGCTGACAGATGGCCTTCCAGCAGGGAGGAAGCAGGACTTCTCCTAATCTGTGAATCCTGGAATTCGAAGGTTTGGACTTCAGCCTCTTTCAAACTCCAAAGACAGCATCTCCACCACAGCCTTCCTGAGGCATTAAGAGAGGCAGCAGCTGGATCTGTCAAACTTTCCCTCAACAGTCTGCAGACCAGCCGGTTTCAGCTGAGATCGGGAGATAGCAACTATTTGCACACTTCCTCCCAAATGCCCCACCCCCAGTAAAATGCTTGCAGTGTTTCTCTTTTTATGTATAACCATATATATATATATATCTCCCTCATCCATGATCCAGTCTACCACGGCCCCCATCATCCCAGTCAACCCAGTCCCCAGCCTATGAGGAAGCCAAATTTTCCCATTTCCATAAATTCTTCTAGGACTTACAGGGAGAGCAAAGGTGCAAAGCTCAGGGCTGGGACAGCCGAGCTCTAGTCCACAGAGGGATAGGGTGTCCTGGGCAAGGCTGAAGCTGCCGCGGAGCTGCCTGGCTCTGGATTCCATAATTAAAGTCACTGGGTGTTTGATCACCTTCTCAATGCAGAGTAATTAAAATCACTGCACTGTTTGTTTTTCATTTCCTTTGATAAATGGTGAAAACTGCTAACAAGCCACAGCAGCATTGCTCCACCTCACTCCCCCTTGGCGTCCCCGTTTCCAGAAGCATCCTGCATCTCTCCAGGTTGAGATTGAGTCAGGAACTGCAGGAGCAAAGCCAGGCATCGCCAAAGAGTGGGGACTCGGCAGGGCAGACCCACACGGCTGCTGCAAACCTGTATGAGGCTCACCTCTTAGAGAGAGTTGGCACCGTCTGTTCCAATGTTTAACGGCAGGAGGGGTTCAGGTAGGTCATCATTTTATAGAGAACACTAAAAGCATAAGTTCAGGCTGTTCTGTTTGGCTTTTAAACACACACACCCTTCCCAATCCCTTATGAAAAAAAAGTGGGGGAAGCCAGGCACAGTGGCTGACGCCTGTAATCCCAGCACTTTGGGAGGCCAAGGCAGGCACATCATTTGAGGTCAGGAGTTCAAGACCAGCCTGACCAACATGGTAAAATCTTGTCTCTAGTATAAATAGAAAAATTAGTTGGTCATGGTGGTGTATTCCTATAATCCCAGCTCCTCAGGAGGCTGAGGCAGGAGAATCGCTTGAACCCGGGAGGCACAGTGAGCTGAGATCTCACCACTGCACTCCAGCCTGGGCAACAGAGAAAGACTCCATCTCAAAGAAAAAAAAAAAAAAAAAGGTGGGGGAAATCCAGTCACCCTGGAGAAAATAGCTTCTATAAGTCTCTGTAAGTTTCAGCCTCTCCCTCTAAAAATTGGGTAGAGTCATATTTTCTGTTGATTACACTAAGGTGTTAATGAGAATTAAACAACGTGTTACCCAGGTAAGTGCTCTTCAAACCACAATGTCCTACATGATCTCAGGAAGTTGCTGGCATTGTTCTTGTCTCCTTGCAACTCAGAGTGGAGAAGCAGAGAGCTTGGCTGTTTCCCAAAGCAACTTAGCCTCTCTAGTTAAAGCCAGGTGCACTGAAGAAGGACAGGGAAGCGGAGGATGTGGGAGGGCAATGGGCATTGCTGGGAAATTTCCACTTCTTCCCCTGCAGCCTGTCAGGCGCTCTCTGAGACCTCACTATGATGCCCCTTAGGCTTGAGGCAGCCAGCAGGGATTGTGGACCACAGACTGCTTTCCCAAGGAACTCCTTCCCTCGTAACTTTCATGTTCCCTATAATTGAGCTGTGAGGGAAATGAAGGCACCTGCAGAGGTGACTTCTGACCCAGGAGTCTTCCCTCGCATCCCCTCTATGTGGCAGCTGAAGTCCATCCACCAGGTGCAAGCTAGCCCTGTTTAATCAAACAGATGTCTGCAGGCTCCCACAGAAAACCCTGAGGTCAGCCCTTCTTTGCCTCCAGAGAGTACTAACCTACCCACAGATTATGTGAAATCATTTTGAAAGCACACATGATACAGCCTCTTATTTTAAAGTCCAGGCTTTTTCTCAGACCCACAGGGACCAGTCTGCCTTCCGGCAGTGGGCAATGTTGTCAATGAGGAGAGTTTATCTGCAGGACGCTAGATTTTTGTCTCTCCTTCAGTCTAACTCCTCATGTCATCCATTGTCCTGGGAAAAAGATGTTAATAACCTAAACAGAGGAAAACGAAACCCAACAGCCTAGAGAAACAAAAGGAGAGGGCTTCCAATAGTGGAAAATAATAACTCTCAAAGGGAAATGATTGGCCCAAAGCAACATCAGCCCATAAGAAAGAGCACAAGCTTATGGGTGACACAGCTGCCCTCGATGCGGACGTCTGACTTTCCACTCTAGGACTCCAGCCGTGGTCCATCACATCTGATTTTTAATGCGATGATTCCCAGAAACACAATCAAATGTTTGAATGAAGGACTCTACCAACACCATTACTGGGAAAACATAGTGATTTTCGTCTGTTGTTTGGAAGAAGCTGAACCTCTTGGAGAAAAGTGGGAGGTGGCCTGGGCATGAGTCAGGCAGCCATACATGCTTGAAGAGGGAAAAGTACAGGCTTGGGGACACACGCAGCAAGCTGCGAATGCTGACTTCACCATTTGCTAATCATAGAACTTTGGGGAAATCATTTATTCTCCAAGCCTCAGTTGACTCATCTGTAAAATAGGGATAATAATGACTATATCATAACATTATCACAAGGAGAAAAAGGAATATAGAATACCCAATGGTCCTTATTGCATAATAGGAATTAAACAAACGGTCACTACTATTATCTTTATTACTACCAGTAAGTACTATTACTCTTGGTAATATCAGTACTATTACTCAGGAATTGGGGGTGGTTGTATCATTCTTTATTCATTTCCTTCCTCAATTCAAAAATCCCTCCACCGTGGTTCCTGGTTCCAACAAGGTCAGCACCTATATCATTCCCCCAGTGAGCTGCTTTGGAAATGACTCCAGACTCAGCACCAAGGAGCACCCTGAGGTCCCCTGCAGGTCATCACTCTGCGTCCTGACAGATGGCCAGCCATGCAGGAGGACAAGCTACTGTCAGGCTGAAGGTGCCATCCCATCCCATGGCATCCCATGCCATCCTGTCCCATGCTGGCATCGGGAAGTCCCTAGGCCAGGCCTGCACAGCTGTCTAGAGACGGCCAGGAACCCAGTCTGCAAATCTAGGAATAAAGTTGGGGGCCACAGAGTGTGGGAGAAAGCAACAAAGCCTGTCAGCCTCTTCCCAGGCTCTGCACTGGCCTCAGGCCACTCTCAACACACAATCAGCCTGTTTTCATCATCTTTAAGCTAAACAAACACAGCCATGCACTCCACAGAAAAACAGTCTTCCCTTCTGCCTTTCTGAGTCCTTTCATTATTTACTCATAACATATTTATAAGTAATGACATTTCCCCACCCACCTCTCTCCCACAGATCCAAGAAGGAGGAGGAACATAAAATGCTCTAAGCCTACCAAGAGAAAGAGATAAAAGATGTTATATTTAAATCTCCTGGGTCCCAATAACTTGCAAAATGATTCCCCAGTGGTGCCACCTGTCCCCTGAAGAACACACACCTTCCCTAATTCTCAGATGTTTTCTTGTACCTCAGTCACCCTCAACATATCCCCGAGAAAAGGGTGGGAAGAGAAGACAACTCACCCAGATGGCATCACTCACTCTGCCCTCTCCACTTCCACAGAACCGAGACAGGAGAGAGGGACCAGCACGATTTTTTATTATTTGCTTGTATGTGTCATTCATGAGGCCCTCTTTCTGTGTCTAGATCAGCGGCTGGCACAGAGTAGGTACATGACCAATAACAGCTCAATTGCATAGCAGATTACGTGCCTGGATATCTAAGGGGCTCAAACCTAACTTGAGCCCAAAGAGTTGAACTAAATCCCATCAGCAAGTGTGCCGCCTCACAGGCTTCCCCACCTAGTGCACAGCTCAGAACAGAAATCTGCAATCCCTCCTCGACCACTCCCTTTCCCTCCCACCCATCCAGTCTGTGGGCAGGACACGTTGCTTTGACCTCTGCAGTCAACCCTGAATCTGACAGCCTCTTACTGTCCTCAGGCAGCACACCTAGTCTTCAGCTGCCACTGTCCTTTGCCTGGAGGACACCTGCCCTCCCTCCTTCATCCAGACATCTCACAATCTATCCTTCATTCGATCAGTCAGATCCCAGCCATGCCTTGCTTCAAGCTTGGAAATGTTACCCAGGCAATGAATATAAACTCCAAAGCCCTCGCCTGGTCTGTGAGCACCGCCCAGTCTGCGCCCTGCCGGCTGGCCCCGTCACTCACTGCCCTCCTTCCACACTAGCCTTCCCCTCATCAACTGTGGAGGAAGGGCAGATGTGGAAGGTCCCTGCAGCAAGCCCCCATCTGCACAGTCCAGGCCTTCCCTGCCGACATCACACTACCCTCCTTTCTCTGCTTCACAGGGCAGATCACTGAGGACAGTCATGGAAAGTCTCTGTTTATGTGTTTTTTCTCTAACTTTCGCCCCCCAAAATTTAAGCTCTGTGGGGTAGAGGCCCCTTCTACATTACGGATGGCCGTATCCCTGCTGCCAAGCATACAGTAGGCACTAGAAACCCTTTGCAGGCTGGCTAGATGAAGTGCTTAATCTAGTGCTCTCTCCAGTCCTTGAGTTCTTTCTCACTAAATTTAGTTTTGCACTCTCGTGTATTTACAGATCACATGGTGGGGGGATCTCCCCAGAGACATTAAATAAACCCTCACCTTACAGCTTTCCTTACAATCCTGCATTTACACATATAAACATTCTCCTCATTCAGAATATTCTAGGTCAGCAGCTCTCAAATATTTTTATTCTCAGAACACTTTTATGCACTTAAAAGTCATTGACATTTAAAAAGCGCTTTTGTGTCTATGTGTGGCTTATCTGTCATTATTCAATATCATTATTCATTATCTGTGTTCAAAGTTAAAACTGAGAAATTTTAAAATTTTTTATTAACTCATTTTAAAATAAAAATAAACCGTTACATGTTAATATATATAATATATTTCTATAATGTTAACTATGTTTTGGCCAGACACGGTGGCTTACATCTGTAATCCCAGCACTTTGGAAGGCCAAGGTGGGCAGATCACATGAGGTCAGGAGTTCGTGACAAGCCTGACCAACATGGCGAAACCCTGTCTCTACTAAAAATACAAAACTTAGCAGGGTGTGGTGGCAGGTACCTGTAATCCCAGCTACTAGGGAGGCTGAGGCTGGATAATCACTTGAACCCGGGAGGCAGAGGTTGCAGTGAGCCAAAATCTCACTATTGCACTCCAGCCTGGGTGACAAGAGTGAAACTCCATCTCAAAAAAAAAAAAGTTAACTATATTTTAAATGCCATGTGGTATCCTAGGTTGGATCCTGGAACACATAAAGGATATATAATAGAAAAACTAATTCAAATAAAATCTACCATTTAGTTAATAGTTACGTACTAATGTCAATTTCCTAATTTTCACAAGTGTACCCTGGTCAGGTAGGATGTTAACATTGGGGAAAACTGAGTGAAGGGTTTATAGACACTCTTTGTACTATGCTTGCAGCATTTTGTTTTTAAATTTTTTAAATTGACACATAATAATTGCGCATATGTATGGAGTACACAGTGACACTGTGATACACACAATGTATAGTGATTACCAGATCAGGGCAATTATCATACATACATACCTCAAACATTTATCATTTCTTTGTGTTGGGCACATTCAATGTCCTCCCTTCTAGCTATTTGAAGCTATATAATATATTATTGTTAACTACAGTCTTCCTATAGCTGTAGGATGTTAAATTGACAGGCTGCTATAGAACACTAGAACTTGTTCCTCCTATCTAGGCTGCAATTTTTTATTATTATTTTATTTTTTGAGACAGGGTCTCACTCTGTTACCCAGGCTGAAGTGTAGTGGCATGATCTCAGCTCACTGCAGCCTCTGTTTCCAAGGTTCAAGTGATTCTAATGCCTCAGCCTCCCAAGTAGCTGGGACTACAGGTACCTAACTAATTTTTATATTTTTTGGTAGAGACGGGGTTATACCATGTTGGCCAGGCTGGTCTTGAACTCTTGACCTCAAGTGATCCATTTGCCTTGGCCTTCCAAAATGCTGGGATTACAGGCCTAGCTGTAATTTTGTGTCATTTAACAAATCTCTCCCTATCCTCCAACCCCCCTGCCCTTCCCAGCCTCCAGTATCCTCTGTTCTACTTTCTACTTCTATGATACCAACTATTTTTTAGCTTCCTGCAACTTTACTTTAAATATAAAATTATTTTAAAATAAAAGGTTTATTTTTTAAAAGCTATATTTTTAGAAGAATTGTGAGAAGAGGAACATTGTTTTTACATTTCTTTCAAATCCCACGTATGTCTGCCTTACTAGATGATAGCTGGATTTTCTTATCGGCATCTGTATTCAATCTGTTGTGATATGCTGTCTTAGTTGAAGTTTGTGAAGAAAATCCAGCTTCACATAGATATATAGTTGGAAAAGGGAAGCTTTAATAACCTTATCAGATAGCTATAAATGTTTTTTATTTGCTTTTTCACCAAAATTTGACAAGTAGTAGCTCCGTAAAGGTTACTTGCAATATGCAATATGAAACCATATCAATGAACTTTTTGTAGTCCATTATAAAATTTCTTTTGGTGTATCTTGTACTTTGGATAGATCTTTTACCCACCCATGATTTTGTAACATCATGCATTGATAAAACTGTTCACTGAGTTATGTAGATCTTCCAAATTTTGATACATTTCATTATATAATATCAAAAAAGAACACTCATTAATATAAACCATCTCATCAGAAAAGTCTTTAAGATTTGGGAAGCTGTCAAGTTCCTCATGACAGAATTTTCCCAACTTTAACGCAATTCTAATTTTTGCTTGAGTGCTTGAATTTTATCACTGGCAAAAAAAAAAATATGGTCAGTTATGTTCCTTGAAATGGCAGGCTCATTTCATGCCATTTTAAGAAAGTGTCTCCCAAATATTTAAGTCTGAATAGCCATGGTTTGTCTATCAGTCATTTTTTTTTTTCAAGTAAAAAACGACATCCCATGAAAAAGGCTCAAGGTCAGTTCACAACTCAAACAACTGCATAAGGGTGTTTTCCTCAAGACGATCTTTGCACCCTGGTAGGAAGCAGAAGTCCTTTATGTATGCATCTCATTTTGCCACTCAGAATATTAAAAGATGTGTCTTCAAGGTTGACATTTAATACAATTAATAATTTCTACCACTTCAGCAAGGACATTCCTAAGTAAAACTGGCAGGGTTTCGTTTGTTTGTTTTTGGTTTCTTTTTACTGTGTGTGGGAAGGTGCCTAACTTTCAGTGGTTTGGTGTCCCTGCCTTGATTTGGATAAAGACACCCACAGCTTCACCCATCTTTGCTTTTACCTCATCAGTCTAAGCTTTAACACAGTGAAAAAGGCAAATAATGTTTTAACATCATTAAGCCAGTCACTTTGATCTCAGAGAACCCCTGAAATTGTCTGTATTTGTCTGTATGATGCTATAAAAGAATACCTGTGGCTGGGTAATTTATAAAGAAAAGAGGTTGATTCAACTCACGGTTGTGCAGGCTGCCCAGGAAGCATGATGCCAGCATCTGCTTCTTGTAAGCCATCAGGGTGCTTTTACTCATGGAAGAAGGTGAAGGGGGAGCAGCGTGTCACATGACCAGAGAAGGAACAAGAGAGAGAGGAGGAACCAGCCACTTTTTAACAAACAGATTTCATATAAACTCATTATCATGGGAAGGGCATCAAGCCATTCATGAGGGATCTGCCCCCATGACCCAAACACATCCCACCAGGCCCCACTTCCAATACTGGACATCATATTTCAACACTAGATTTGGAGGGGACATATATCCAAACTATATCAGAGTCTTTGGAAACTTCAGTGGTCTACAGGCCTTACGTTCTAAATCACCATTCTGGATGACTTTCCAATGAGATACTCCAACATGCAAACAAGTACTGAGCACTGACGATGTAGACACAATTTGAAATGCCTATAGACAGTGAAGCTAGGACCACTCAAAGAGAATGAAGAACAAGACACTTCCCTTTAAAATATAGTTATATAAATAGCAGATGGGTAAAACAACTCTGAGATATATAAAAGAACTTCGATGATGACAAAATGGAGGTTGTGGTAAGAATTCTAAGTGCTGAAAGGATGCAGACAGGACCTCGGGGAGTCTGATGCATCAGGCAGAAGGGATTCCAGGAGTCCAATCCTTTGGCAGAGTTAGCTCAGGCTTGTGAATTTCTTCTTCCGCCTCACTCCTGAGAATGTGCCCCTGACCTAATGAGGATCCCGAAGAGCAAGGCCTCAGTCCACAGCCTGAAGGTGGAGCTGGCATAGACAAGGCAAAAAGATGGCAGGCGCACACATGCACACAGCTCCTAGCAGTTAAAATAGTACAGAAGGGAAAGCTCCTGCCTGGAGACCAGTAGTGGTCAATTTCTGTATTTGGGTAAGAAAAGAAAGAAGGAAAAATACTGTGGGATACCCTAAAGGGCTAATTATAAAAGGGCTAATTATTTTTTAAATGACTCAATTTTTTAAAGGGCTGATTATTGTTTTCACACACACACACACACACACACACACACACGAAAAAAACAAAAGTTGATTTAACAAAAGATCAAAATCCAAGGACAGGTAGGGCATTTTTGAGATGAAGTTTATGCCAAATGCATGCTGTACACCAACCATGTCTGAAACTCCCACAGCTAATTTGAACACAGTGGCATTCATAGGTTTTTGCAATCCCCCACTGTTTGTGTTCATTTCAAATGACACTAGACTTCAAAAATTGGCCACCTGCCCACTTAACTTAGGCTCTTTGTAAATGGTGTGTCCAGACTAGGAGCCATTCGAGCCTGTATTGTTTTTCTGACAAGCTGTGGCCTTACCCTGCAGAGCCAAGCCATCCTGCATCCTAATGGAGCCCACTGGAGCCCATCAGAGGTGGTTATGGGCTTTTCTGCTGCCTCCTTTTGGCCCTAGTGCCAAATGACTCAAAACCCCCTCTGGCTCCCTGTTGCTAGGCTCAGATGATTTCAAGCAGAGGCCCCAAGACACCTTTAACAGAGATCCAAAACAAAAAAAAAAATTGTCTCCAACCCCAAAACTCCGCAGCCTCTGTAGGAATAGAAAACCAAAGCATTCCACCATGTAGCCAATGGCCCTGATCGAATCCCAACCAGGTCTCATGGAAGCTGAGGCATTTTCTCAAGCAGATTTGACCAGTGACAAACCTTGGTGACAGTAAAACTTGTCCTTCAGTCTTACTCAAGACCCATAGGTAGCTCTATTCCATCAGCATTTGGTGGTGTCATTCTGTTCACCAAAACTTTTCTCTTTTTTTTTGAGACAGGGTCTTTCTCTGTCACCCAGGCTGGAATGCAGTAGTGTAATCATGGCTCACTGCAGCCTCACCTTCCTGGGCTCAAGCAATCCTCCCACCTCAGCCTCCTGAGTAGCTGGGACTACGGGTGCATGCAACCATTCCTAGCTAATTTACATATATATATATTTGGTAGAAATGGGGTCTGGCTATATTGTCCAGGCCAAGGTCTCCAACCCCTGAGCTCAACCTATCCACCCACCTCGACCTCCCAAAGTGCTGGGATTACAGGCATGAGCAACCACACCCAGCCACCACCACAACTTTTTAAAGTGGAATCCAATTTAGTTATCTCTCCCACAAGCCCCACCTCAACCCCCACATAGGAAATAGTACATGGGCCCCAGTAAATCTTGGTTCACACAGGTCACACAGGACAGGCAGAGGGGATGTACAATGAAGTCTAAATCATGCAGCTACTGATCTCTGCATTTGTGTTTATCTTAACTCTCTAAATAGTTGGTGAGCTTCTTTAACAGGGAGCAATTAGGAAAGACATGAGTGCCAAAGTAATTTAGAGATCTCACATCACCAGGTCAGGGAGATCTGGTCAGTAGGTGGTTTCTAGCATAGACTCCAAAAAGCACATGAGTCCCTCAGATGAACCCCAGAGTCTGCAACTAGAAAGGGATTGCAAAGCGGGATGGGGGAGAAGCCGGCCCCATCCCTTTTTTAACCAGGCGAGCTCTGCTCTGAAGAAAGTACTCCCCACTAAAGTCATAAATAATTAAAGGTTGGAAAATCCTGATACTGGTGTTAGTTATGAAGGATTTTCAGCAGCAAAGGAGTGAGATAATCAGGAAGCTCCCTGGGCAGTATCAGGAGCCTGGTTGCCTGGAGGGAGGCAGGCAAGTGAAGAGACCACTGCCTAGTTCCGACAAGTTGATTAAGACTGGGTTACAACTATAGGTGAATAAAAGGAAAGAAAAAGATGGATGTACAGTCGCAGCTACTCAGGAGGCTAAGGCAGGAGGACCGCCTGAGTCAGGAGTTGAAGGCTGCAGTGAGCTGTGGTCATGCCTGTGAATAGCCACTGCACTCCAGCCCAGGCAACACAGAGACGCCCTATCTCTTAACAAACTAAAAACAAACAAACAGAAAAGATGGGTCTAAGAGACAATGTCAAGAAATGATTCTCTGGGAGTTGATGGTTACTTTTAAATGAAGAACCACAATGGGATTCCATTACACATTCGTTAGAATGATTGTGTAAAAAAGGCTGACAATACATAGAGCCGGGGAGGAGGGAGAATCCCTGGAACTCTCATGGGGTGAAAGGAAAAAATGGCTGATCCACTTTGAAAAACTGTTTAGCAACTTTTTGTTAGTATGAAACATATATCTACCCCATCACTCAACAATTTCACTTCTAGATATTGGTCCAAGAGAAATAAAAATATATGTCCCCAAAAAGACTCATGTAAGAATATATATTGAAACTATGCAAAAAAACTGGAAATATCCCATATGCACATCAACAGAATATGAATAACCATACTTTGGTATAGTTATACAAGGGAACAATTAAAAAATCAGAAATGAAAAGGAATGAACTAGAAATACAAGAGACAATCTCAAAAACATTATGTGAAGCAAAATAAGGCAGACATTAAAGAGCACATACTCTATGATCTGGTTACATGAAGTTGAGAGCAGACAAGACCACTCTCTAGGACAGAAATAAGAACCATGATTGCCTCTGGGAAAGGGGAGTCATTGACCAGAAAGGGGTGAGGGAAAGGTTGTATATTTTTATTTGGGTGGAGGAACACAACATAAACATTTGTCAAAGCTCACTGAACTCTACACTTAAGATCTACGCATTTTATCATATGCTTTAAAATCGACCTCAATAGTTTTTTTCATGAGACGACTAGAAAACAGGAATGTCAAAGTACTCAAGAGCTCCAACAACAGATCGGAAGAAGAAATTTGCCACTAATGCAACAGCGGAATCAATGGGGCCGAGGTGGTGCTCATTTTCACCTTTTATGAAACACTCTTTATACTTTGCAACACCATTTTTGTCTTTTGCCTCCTGTTAGACCACAAGCTCCCTGAAGTCCCCTTAGTACAAAGCCGTGTGAAAAACAGATCCTCAGTCACAGGAGGTGGCTTGGAATTGAGATCAGGTGATAAATTTTCCTCTTCCCTCTGGATCCTAAGATTGACAGGTTTAATAAGCAAGTATATGGATGCATTAATGAATAATGACAGGTTAAAGTGCTACCTCTGGCTGAGAAGATGGCTTCATTTCTGTGGGTCTTAGAGAGATTCAGTGCCTTGACCCAGAGGAATGACTAACCGGAAAATTTTAGGCTCCACGGAAGATCAGTCACAGAGCTTGGATGAAAACAGTTTCCCAGACCCCTAGGTTCACAGGGCCCATTCCACCCGTGAAGAGCCCACCTCAGTCTTCAAGGCACTAGCCAAGTCCTCTCATTAGAGATTTCTTCTCCCTGCTCCTCTCTTCTCCACCGTGCTCAGCTTCCTGCCCCTTGTCCTCCACATCAACACAATCAAACGCAGGAAATCTGTCCACGCTCATTTGTAAATGGGTCTTTGCCATTCACCTGCCCTGGAGACAAGAGGGGACCCTGCGCAACAGCCATGTTTACACCCATGGTGAAACATGTCCTGTCATCTCCTCAACGTTAGGATGTTTGCACCTAAACTGAGGAGACTCCAGAAACTCAGGGAGAGCCTCTGCCATTGCTCTTGAGGAGCGAATAAACGCTGCTTCCTCCCCAGCTGGTCCAGGGCTGCTGGCGCCTGCCACGCCGGTCCTGACCTCAGCAACTTTAGAAGGATTGCGTGTTCCTGGGAAATGAGATTTATGCAAAATACCCAGTGAAGTCCTGTGCCTTCAAGGCACCCTGATTCCGCCCCTGCCTCAGAAACTGCCGAGGAGCCATCCCAGGTAGCTCTCCCTCATAGGAATGCTGTCCCCACCCTCATCAGCAGGTGAAGAGGCGGCTCAGGTGACGCAAATGCACAGAACAAAAGGCGACGCTCCCTCCTTTGCTTCTGCCCTTTTTCCACTCTTCTCCCCCAACAGGAGTGAACGTATGGAAACCCACATCTTCAGTCCCTCAAAATCCCTGCCGGTGGCAACAGAAGTGTCTAGCAACTTGCGGGGCACATGCACACACACACACACACACACACACACACACACACACACACACACACACCTTAAAGATTCTGAGTTAATTGTCAGATAAGGGGAATTACAGGCCCAGCTACTGCCTTCGGTGGGCTTTAAACATAAGCAAGACAACCCCAATTAAGAACAGAAGCTCCAGGTAAGAGACAGTTTCTCCCCTACAAGTCTGTATGTGTCCCATCAGATGTTCAAGCAAATGCTGTGTGTGCACGTGAGAGGTGCACCAATTGCCAATGGATGGTGGAGAATAATAAATCACCCTGCAGTATAACCAAGCTTCGAGGGCAGCCCTTGATGACTATGAGCTGCCAAGTTAGGTCATGAGGGGTGAGTGGGGAAAAAAAACAGGAGGGGTCACAGCAGTTTCTGTTTTAGTGTAATGAGATCACAAGAGCAATTTCTGCAGCACAATCTGCTTTCCAGCCTCTCTACCCAAGCAGCTTTAAAATACAGAGGAAGATGTCAAGGTTGGGCTGAAGGAAGAGATGGTTAGCTCTATTGAATGAGAAGTAACAAACTTGTATGTAATACAGTCTAGAAAAGGATTCCATGTGGCCAGACCAATCAAGGACGAATCCCAGCTCTGAGAGCTGTGCCTGGAGCAAGACATGGATGTTTTCAGCCTGTTTCCATATCTGAAAATATGGAGAATAATATCTGCTTATATAGAGTCAGCATTCAGTAATGACATCTGCCACAAAAGGCTGTTTTCTAGAGATCTCCCAATTCAAAAGAAAATGATGATGGTGGTCATGGCTTTCACAGCCTGAGGGGAGGTAGGGACCAAGAGATGAGCTGGCCAAGCTGAACCCAGACAGGATCCAGTATTTATTAGGGTCGTTGCCACATTCTGCGCCCCCCCACAGGATTTCCAGGCATAATTAATGTATTGATTAAAAAAGACAATTTTTCACTTTATTACAATATCCAGTATCATCTTTGGTCCTTCAGAGGATATAATATTCTTTTTCACCATGACATTGTTACATTGGACAATAGCAGTATTCCTTCCTATGAGTTCCCAGGCCCACACATGAAGCTCTGTGAAGAGTCACAGGGTGAGAGTAGCACCCAGCCGTGGAGTTGTGTGTTTGCCACCTTGGACATTAGGATAACGGCTCCGAAATCTTTTCAGTCTACAGAGAATTTTGGCAGAGAACATGGACCGCATACTACGTGTCTCTCACTTTACTGGGAAGAGCTTCCAGCTTTACCCAAAACAGTCCATGGGTGTTCATGAGTGACCCCTTATGTGTTTGAAATGGGAGAAGCAGCCAGCAAGGCTCTGCCCCGTCCTCCTGGAGTCTGCAGTCTGGAGGTGGAGAGCTAAGTGCAGGGCAATCGGACCAGACAAATGACCTACCAGGGGGAGCACCTGGCCCTACATGAGCCCGTAGGAGGCCATTGGACCCACCCTCGGGAAGGCCAAGAGAAGCGTCCTAGAAGAAGTGGTGGGAGACAGACCCAAAAGAGGAGCAGGTCTCAAGGTCAATGTCACTTCCTCAAGGAAGCCCTCCCTGACCACCCCTCCCAATCTAAATTCAAAGCTTCTGACACTCTCTTATGGTCCCTGTTCTTTCTCTTACTGATCACTATCTGTATTTACATATTCACAGTTCATGCTTCCTCCTCGATTAGTCCAAAACTCTGCTAGGGACGGGGGACCCTGTCTTTTTTGTTTAGCAGCACTTGGTCCAGTAGCTGGCAGGTGCTAAGTGCTCAGTAGGTATGAATTAGATGAATCATGACTAAGAAGAGTGTCCTAGGCTGAAAGAACAGCCTGCATAAAGGACGGAGGGTTGGAAGCAGGTGATGCAGTCAGCACATAGAAAAATCCATTCTGGTGAAGCAGAAGCCATCTGCGGGGAGGACAGAGGCAAGAGCCCAGGCTGAAAACGCAAGCGGTGAGCAAGCCACGCAGCACCACGGAAGCCTTGTGGAAGGGTCTGGGCGTGACCCCAAGGATGGCGCCGACCTCAGAAGAGCTTGAAGTAGGGGAGTGAGGTGATCCAATTTGTATTACTCTTGCTACGGTGTGCAAAATGCTTAGAAAGGAGCAAGCGTGGAAGTGAAATAAAAAAGAACTGGTTAATAGGGTGTGGATTAAACCAGGTGAAGGATTATGGAAGGCTGTTCCAGAAGCGAAAGAGAATTTTGAGAAAGCAAAGGTAAAAGGAAATCAGTATGAAGTGGAATCTGCATGTCTTAGTCATCCTTTCATGAGGTGGCTGAAGGGAGAAGGAGAGTCAAGAACTGCCCTCTGGCACGTGGCGTGGATGGTGGTACCTTTCACTGGGGCAGAGAAGAACCCCGAAAGAGGTGGAAGTGAAGCTGTGAGAAGAGGTGTTGATGATTGGTTCAGTCACAACCGGCTAACTTTATGTGCAGCTTTCGGTAGAAATATCCAGTAGTAATTGCACGGACCACAGCAAAACAGCTCACAGCAAGAGATAGGCTAGGGGTAGAGAGTTTTTAAAAATCCATATAATGACAGTCGTTAATGACAGGAATACACAAAACTGCCCTCAAAATTAATTAGAATAGTTTACTTTCATGAGATACCAATTATGGAAGACCTTGTAAAAATCATTATGTCAGCTGGGCGGGTTGGCTGATGCCTGTAATCCCAGCATTTTCAGAGACCGAGGCGGGCAGATCACGAAGTCAGGAGATCAAGACCATTCTGGCTAACACAGTGAAACCCCATTTCGACTAAAAATACAAAAAATTAGCCAGGCACAGTGGCAAGCACCTATAGTTCCAGCTACTCAGGCAGCTGAGGCAGGAGAATCACTTGAACCTGGGAGGCAGAGGTTGCAGTAAGCCAAGATTGTACCACTGCACTCCAGCCTGGGTGACAGAGTGACACTCCATCTCAAAAAAAAAAAATCATGTGAGAAACCATGGTAAAGCAATCTGTCACCAATACTCCTGTTCTAATATTCATATTTTATATACATACACATTTATTACAACACCTATATAAACTAATCATCACACGTTATCTCAAATCATAAAGTTCTAGAAAATGGGAATGTATTTTTGTCCATATTTATTTCTGTATTTCCTGTTCCTCACCTAGTGTCCATCATAGAGAAGGCACTCAGTTACTGTGTGTGAGCCGCATGGAATTTAATTCCTTGATTAAATGACTTTCTTAATTCTTTTCCCAATTAATGAATGCACCTGACTTGTACTTGGATAGACATAAACCAGAGGGGGGTGTTCCTGGGCTCAGGAAATCTGGCCCGTTTCACTTTGGAGCAGAAAGAAAGGCAATTTGCCCATCTGTCTGGGTCACGAAAATCAGCAGGAGATGACCTCGCCTGGGATTCTTCTTTCCTTGAAAGTTTCGTGTTCTTTTCTTACTATGCTGGATGTGTGCCCCCAGATCTGATATTAATATGTTACTAGAACTGTGAATACATGAAAGCATTTGTATTTTAAAAGCAGTCAGAGCAAAATTGAGAAAAGTGGGTCTCTAATGCTGGGGTGTCAGAAAGATGGGGCTAGGATGACAGACAACCAGGATGGCACACTTCAGGTCCTGCCCATGTAGGTGGGAAAAGGTGATTCTGGCAGCTAAGGCACTGTGGTGGTGGAGACAGAAAAGGTCAGGCATCACACATGCCATGTGTGGCTTGGGTACTCACCCCAGTTTGTGGCAGTGATGAGCTGGTGATGACATCATGACCCCAGGTTATAGAGGTGCCACAGTGTCTGCATTTTCAATTCTTTGTCTCTTATGAGAGTTGGGTCATGACCTACCCCAGTGACTGGTATTTTTACCCACTGTGATGGTATAACATAGAGACAGCCTCTAGCATGTGAAGAGATGGCTGTAAAAGTCTACCAAATTATATTCCCCAAAACCTGAACTACATGTCATAACATATCAAAAAATTGAAAATGCACTGAAACTGATTTGGATGATATGAAATTCCAATATTTATGAGGTACCAAGTTCCTAAAAATATAAAATTCAGAAAGCTTTTATTGAAATGCTTACTGAAATTCTTCCTCTATTTAGGAAGTCAGCTCTTTAAATAAAGGAGTGACATTTTGCACAGCCCAGAATTTTACTGAATGAATTCTGTGCAAGGTCAGGCAAAAATGTGAAATTAAATCATATTGGCAAATTGTGATGCAAGATTCCCTTTAAACATATGTTTTCTGCATGGACATAAATCAGCAAAAGTGAGGGCTGAAAGAATCAACCTTTTGCTGCATTCACACGTTCATAATGACTCGTAGCAAGAGTGACAAATGCCACTTATTCTCTCCCTTCTGAGTGTCACACAATGTTTTGCCTTAAAAAGTCCAAGACAAAGAGGAAGACATGAAAGCAAAATACAAGGTGCATATACAAGCCAAGACCGATATCTCTTTGAAAATGTCCCCTTTCAAAAAAAAAAGAAAAAGAAATCTCCCCCTACCCCCAATTCAGCCTGCATCATCACGGCAGCCTGTGCTGGGCCATGCAGGTCCGTGCCATGGAGAGGAGTTGGAAACAACCAATGGCAGAGGGACCTTCCAGGCAGGACGTGGCTTCAGCCCCCAGGAAATCAGGGCCTCTCTGCTCTTGAGCACTCAAAGGATAGCTAATGACCATCAACAACCACCTGGCATCTCTGTCATGCTGCACACCCAGCTGGGAGATGGAAATACACAGTTCTGCGCTCCCCAGCAACCGTGCTAGGAGGGATCACACCTTTTGTATTCTACTGGCACTCAGAAGAAAACTGGAATTTAGAATGTTGGTTATCTGCAATCACACAGTCTCAGTTTCTAAAGCTGGGACTCAAACCCGGACTTTTTGACTCCATCTTCTGCTGTTTTCACTGTACGAGCCAGAATATGAAGAAGTCTGGGCGCTAAGTGACATTCTTTCTTCCACTCCCCATTTGCTAAACAGCAATCTGATCATTCCAACCAATTTTTAGATTTTTGAAGGCCAAACCAACTAACCTTCCAGCTGCTTGAAAGGAAAGAGAGCTGCGACGCAAGTGAATGGGTTTGATAAAGCCTCGGCCCAGGAGTGCCCTCTGTGTCACACCAAACAAGCTTGGTGTTTCTAAATGTCTCCTGGCTGAAAACAGGGATCAACAATTCTGTTTCACAGCCTTCCTAGAATAAGGCATTCCCAAAATACACTATCACCAACCATGACCTTCAAGGGTCCCTAGAAAGAAAGTGAGTCCCTAAAGTTCTTTCTCTTGAATTTGTATCTATCACTAAAGCGGGGATGGTGGCTGCAGCTATACTCCTTTGCTTTAGTTCTCTATCTTGTCTTCCTGGTTTTAAGAATTGGTGGGCACCAGAGGACTTAGTGCTATGAGCACAAGGGTTCTGCACACAATGCTGGTGCCCCCGGGCTGGCACTGGGATGCCTCAAATGCCCCATTGTGAGTAGAAACATTTCCGCTAATAGCTGGTGGATGTGCGTTCTGAGCCCACTGGCACCCCAGGCACACTTCCAACAAACAATGTGGCACACATAGGAATTCATCCGAACCCAGCAAAAATCACTTAGCTTAATAACGCTGCCCTGATTTAATTTTAACTTTTCATAAAGCATGAGAGATGAGTGGGGTGTGCTTGGTGTTTTATAGATTACTGATGAGACTGGGCTCACATCTGGCTGTTTTATCTTTTTTTTCCCCCCAAGTTCCTAAAAGAAGAGGGTTAGGAAAGGAAGTTGATGAATGATTAAGAGGAGGGCAACACCTGCAAAATGTGCAACCAACTGCAAGAGGGAGTTTTTGCTTCTCTCTGGTGTGTAAGTAGCTGGCAAGTGCCCGGGGAGTCCTCGAGTAAGAAATTCAGTGCTGTGGATGTGGATATCCAACAGGATACACATATAAACATATGTATGCACATGTGAACATATTTATACACATACATATGGCATACAAATCCCCCTAATCTGCATTTAGCCAACACCGGGAGGGCACAGTGAGCTCAATGGCTGCCCACAGAGTGGCTAAGATTTGCAAGAGCTAGACTGGTATAGATGCTCTAACAAAGTCATCTTTAACACTTCTCTTTCTTCTTCTCTAACTTCAAACGTATTCATCACTTTTTACCATCTTTTCACCATGTCTGCAGCCTCCACCATTGGAAGGCAACATTGCCTCTGGCCGGTGTTATTATAATGGATTTCTCCCTGGACCTTCTGCACTGTCATCTTATCCCCTAGGGTAAGGGGTGTGCAATCTTCTGGCTTTCTTGGGCCACATTGGAAGAAGAATTGTCTTGGGCCACACATAAAATACATTAACACTAATGATAGCTGATGAGTTAAAGGAAAAGAAAAAAATCCCCCAAAAAACCTCCTAATGTTTTAAGAAAGTTTACGAATTTGTTTTGGGCCACACTGAAAGTCATCCTGGGCCATGTGCAGCTGGTGGGTTGCGGGTTGGACCAGCTTGCCCTAGAGTCTGTTTTCAAAGTGATTGTGAACATAAGTCAGATTATGACTCCTTTGCTTGGGCCTCCCCAGTGGCTTCTCAGTTCTCTCAGAGTAAAGCCAACTGAAAAAATCCTGAAAATCCTTGGAGTAGCTTCAGGGTCCTCCATGATCTGTACCTTCCACCCTCTGCCTCTTTGTCCAAACCATTAACTCTCTGTCCTCATTCCTCCGCTCCAGCCATATCAGCCTCCTTGCTGCCTCTCACATACAGCAGGCACACTCTGCCTTGAGGGCACTGGATTTGCCATTTCCTGTCCCTGGAAGGCTCCTCCTCAGACGTCCACACAGCTCCATTTCTTTCACTTCCTTTGAGTCTTTGTTCAGTTGCTATCTAACCAGCATCTGTGGGAGTCCATTCCTCTCCTGCAAACCTTTCCCCAGACTTCCCAGTCCCTAGTCTCAGCCTGTTATTTTCCCATCCTGCATTTATCATCTTATAAAATACAATAGAATGCAGTAAACCACCACGGCACACGTTTACCTATGTAATGAACCTGCATGTCCTGCACATGTATTCCAGAACTTAAAATATTTAAAAAATTTTTTTAAGAATTTGCCTAATTATTTTTCTGGTTGTCTCCACCAAGCAGATTGTAAGTTCCATGAGGGCAAGGATTGCTGTCCTTAGCTGTACTCCAGAGGCTAGAATCATGTCTGGCACAAATATATTAACAAATACATTATAGGCATATACAATATATGATATATAAATAACATATATTTGTAATATATTTGTTGAGTGCAGAATGAACAAATGTTTTACTCTGGTTTGCAAATGTATTTACATGGAAAAAAATAATCCCATTTATGTTTCCATTTATAAATCTCCTGTATTCAAAATAATAAAATTAGACAAAATCAAGAGGACCACGGGATATCAGGAAACAGTGTGCTGTGCAAGCCATAGCAGCTTGGAAACCTGTATTATGTAAGGAAAACAAGCCATTCTCCTTTGTGTCTGCAGTTCCTTGCAGCTCCAGGACTCTGCCTGCAGGAGCAGCTAATCCCTGCTACAGAGCATCAGGAGAGGAAGTAAACCTGGAACCCCTCCTATGCCTGCACTGTCTGAGGGCTTACCCCAGCAGTTTCTCAAGACACAACATCTCCCTACCCTAGGACCAGGGTCAAAAAAGTCCACCCACCACAGACTGCACTTGGGCACCAAGGAGGGCTCAGAGGCAGCCAATACAAGAAAGCAATGGGAAAGAAAATGAGTGAGTTGAAATGATTAAGGTGGAAGAGGGTCCAAGATCACCTAAGCTGTCTACTCCCTTCTTCCATCTTCAAGCAAAGATAATCAAAAATCCCTACTGTTCCTGAAGCTGATTGTGTGAGCTCTAATGCTGCATTCCTGTCTTAACAGGCTTTTGAGAAGTCCCTGCCATGCCTCTCCATTGCACGGCTACCACCAAAGGCAGGCGTACCTGGCAGCCTCCCTGACTTCAGCGCCGCTTGTCTGGTTCATTCTGCACACCCCTAGCAGAGTCACAATCTTTAAACACCATCACTCTTATGTAGTGTCCCTATTGTAAAATCTGCAATATTGCCCATTACACCAAACTGCAGTGCCCCTTCCTGACCTCACAGTCCTGCCAGGATGGGCTGCATAGCAAACAGGTTTGGATGGGCTCTCTCTACCCATGCAACCCTGCTTGCTATGACTCCCCCACTGGACCCCACTGGTTTAGATGCCGTTCCCTCACATTTCCCATGTCTGGGCTTGTTCTCTCTATTCGCTTATGTTTGTATTACTCCCTTTACCTGGAAAGCCCATCCTTTAGCCATAAAAATATAAGCCATGCTTCTAGAAGACCCAGACGACCTTCATCTTCACCAAGAAAGTCTACTCACCTTGTGAAACTTTACACTATCTTTGGTCTGTGTAACACCTTGTCTTATAGAATACGTTATTAGTTAAGATCCATTTACAAATTGGCTGGTGTCTGTTTCCCTGACACTGATATCTAAAGAGATCTTTGCTTTTTGTTTTTGTTTTTGTTTTTTACCCACAAGAAAGGAACATAATGTCGGGCTTTGGTGTCAGACAGATCTGAAATAAAACCTCCAGCCTGATGCTCACTGTGGCTGGATTTGGCTAACGTGTCCAGCTTCTCTCAGTCTCAACTGCATTCTCTAGAAAAAAAAATAAGAATATCTACATCACAAGATTATTAGAGGGACAAAAGGAGATAATCTTGAAGCTCTGTTAGGGCAGGGATTTTACCACGTCCACCTGGGTGCCCAGTACAGTAACTGACGCTCAGTCCTCCGCAATAATGAGAAACTGTGAGTGAATTAAGACACATAAAATCCCTCTTAAAATGTCCGATGTTAGACCCCCAAAAAACAGCTATTCCTGAGAGCCTTATTCTTAGGCCCCTGAAGAATGACGCATGACCACTGAGTGAAGAGTTTCACACACCTGAACACCATGAGCAGGCCAATCCACCTTCGCTTCTCCTGACTGAGACAGTGTGGGCCCCTCATGTGAAGAAACATGAGCTGTTTCTTATTGTGCTTGTCCCTTGATGTTTTCTTTACCATCCTTGGGCATGTTTCCAATGTTCCACATTTTGGGGCTCAGGACACACCACCCCAAAATATGATAGCAGGAGACCAGAATATGCCTCCCCAAAATACACTTCCATGGCATATTTTGGGCTGGTTATTCTGAGAAACTGCAGACAAAGGAGTATCTCTAAAAAGCTGTCTTTTTGTAAAATAAATGGACATCTATAAAGGGAATCTGCATTAGTGAATGCATCTGTACCAGGAAAGGGGCTGCTTCAGACAACTTTTATTCCCTGAGAGACTTTCCACCTGCACAGCAAGACGGCCTTTGTTCATCATGCATCTCCTCCCCTCGCCCTCTAGCGGCTGCGATGGAGGCTCTGGCCCCTCCTTTCTGTAGCCCAGGATGCTGTATCCACTTCAGTCATCTGACCCTTCCTCAAGTCTCATATTTGATGGGACTCCCATGTGTACGCTTGTAATTAAAATGGTACTTCTCCTGTTAATCTGTCTTATGTTAGTTTAATTTGTAGCCCAACTAAAGAACCTAGGAGGGTGGAGAGAAGCCATTTTTCCCTCCGCTATACACACAGCTTAAAAATTAAGAAGTCTGATTAATTCTGGAAGAGATTATCCTTCCCTAGAAGTGAGTTATTTCTTTCAGTTGCGTCTTTCTTGTTGCTAAAGCCCTCAGTATGTTTCTTTCCTTATGTGTCCTATGTCCTCGTGCAAGACTGAGAATGGATTCATAGAACCCTAGAATATTTCTGGCACCAACGTGTCCCTCAAACACCAGGCGCATGATAGATGCTGAAAAACATAATTGCTGAGTAACTGAAAAGAAAGAGCCAATTGACTCAAGAAAGCCATTTTTATAACTGTGGACCTTAACGATTCAAGGCAGAAACTGGTCTGCACTGAGATCTTGCAAATAAAGCAAAGATTCCCTTTTCAGACTAAAGAAGGGGACACTGGGGCCACAGTGTCAGCAGCTGCTGTCTCCGGGGCCACTTGCCCATTTTGCACAGTGGTCTGGGTGCACGTATATCATCACCCTTCTCTCTTCACCAGCTCCCTTATTCGTAAAGCAAGCCCCAGGACCTCTTCAGTGACCTTCAAAGGAGGTTGGTTGACGAATGAGACCATGCACTTGAGACGGTATCCATCCCCAAAGGAAAGGGCTACACTAAGGGAAGAGATATGCCTTCGCTGCTCATTTATTCAGGACTGAAGACAGAGCTTGGGCCTTCCTGCCCCACGGAGACATCAGGCACTGGTTTCTCTTTTACAAGAGTTGCTACAACATCTGCTTAAGGGTGCTACAGAGCAAATAAAGAGGGCCAGGAAGTGAAGATTAGTACAGTTCTATGAGGGCAGAGTGTCCAAAGATTCCTTCCTGCTTTTCATTTCACCTTCCCCTCCTCCTTCTTCTATAAAGCCAAATCATTCTTTTTTCTCTTTCTTCCCTACTCCACACCTACCCACTCTCAAGTTCAAAGGCCGGGGGAGAAAGTAGACACAATAAGGGTGAACTTCAGGTACCAGAAAAAGGACAGCCATGTTTCTCTAACTATATATCCAGAAATACCAAAAGCATAAAGTTGCAATATACAAGGAATTCTCAAAATCTCCACTGAGCTGCAGAGAAGGCTGGGGCAGAGGAGAAGCAAAGGAGTATGGGAAAAGGCAGGGAAAAAAGAGAACCCCCACCAGGACATGGAACAATGAAGGGTACCACTGCCAATAGTGAGTTTGGTTTTCCCAAGGAGGAGTAAGACGACCCACCTGCTAACCAGCCCGGGACAGCTCTGAGGTGTGGACTCATCCTTCATCAACACCATGCAATTTCCCTTTCAGCACTTTGCCTCTGCAGGGAAGCCTGTCTCTTCCACCACGTGGCTCATTCCCTCATGCTCTTTTCTCCTCCATAAAAATGCGCTCTCAGGAAAGGATTTGACAAACTACCTCCTGATGAGTTAAAATGACTTCCCACTCCGAAATATACTGGTTTTTTCGCTCAGATTAAAGCTTAATGTGAAAGAAATTTATCTCAAATTTTAGACTTTCAGGGAAAAACATGGGACTTGATTTCAAAGTAGAAAAGGATATCTGAAATCTGGGCCAACTTTGACAAATTCAGGAGTTCTGGCAGCTGCAGCCGCCAGCCACTGGGGAGAGGGTTTCTGCTTGGAAGTGGAGAGCACCTTCCAGGACCTCTGAGGTCACGCTGACTGAGGAGCACAGGCAGCTTCTCCAACCGCATCACAACCACCATGCTCATGCAAGTACATGTTCACACACATGTGCATGCACACACACACACACACACACACTGAGCAAGCGAGCCTCTGCTCCAGGCAGGAAACAGCATCACACAAGGAAGAAGTCTGAAGGGGGCACCCCACAGAGCACCGCTGAAAGCTGCCCGGCCCTGCAGGTTCCAGTGGAAACATCCTTCCCTCAGACACAAGTCATGTCACAGGATATGGCTGTTGCTAAGTAACGTTCACTCCCCCTCCCTGTAGGCCTCCGGGTCCCCAGGCCCCCCCACCCTGGAGAAGGAGAGTAAACAAGCTGGGAAATGCCTTCAGTGCGCTCTCAAAGCTCCTGTCCTGGGCAGTCAGGCACCTGTCCCCTCTGCCTTAGTGAGCTGTTGTGGGGAAGGGGTGGGTCTTAGGGGGCCGGGGGGATTGCCAATGGTGGCACAGTGGATGGAAGATGCTGGTGACAGTGGACCGCTCCCTCCAGCAGCCCCTCAGCCACACCCCCTTGGGTAACACCCGAAGTAAGCTATCTGCAACATTCTGAGTGCTTAAAATTATAAGACAACTGTCAAAAAAGCAACACTGGATTTGAACTGGGGGAGATGGGTGATGCCAACCAGGACAGCGGGTGGAGAGGACCACAGCGGATTTTGCTTGTTTTTAGTTTTTGCCTTTAGTTTTCATCAGCTGTTTTGGAATTTAAACGGGAAAGAGGTGGGGTGCTATTCCACACAACCCGTAACAAAACACAGACCACTGGAAGCATCAGCAGGGTCTAGCCAGCTCAACCCTCTGTGGACTGGCACAGCAGAAACCATGGCCTCCAGGATGCTAAATAATCAGGGCTTGTCAGTACCAATAAGCCTCAATCTCTGAAATCCCAAGAGGTTTAAAAAAAATTCTCCATGCAAGGTGACAGAGAGATTTAGACGAAGAATCCTTGGGAAGAACAATGGGGCTGACTGCCACTTTAAGGGATGTGTTGCCTTCAGCCCATCTGAGAAGCCCCCTGTGTCACCTGATTGGCAACTCAAGTCCCAGATCAGCATTCCTCGGATGCACCGCTACATGTGCACAGAAAAGATAATGCTAATGTCGCTTCTTATTTGTTTTTCTGTCTACAAAAATGTCCACTTATCAGGATTTAATGGCTCTCAGAAACAAAGCTATTTTAAAACATTATCCAAAATGCAAATGAGTCACCAAAAGCTGTTGCCATGACCTTTCCTGTCGCTGGGCAGATGTTCCTGAATCAACGACAGCCTTCTGTAATGGCCTCACTCAGTGCAGGATTCCCTGACTTGGCTTTGGAATGTCCATTCCTCACCCTGGCTTTGGGGTGTGACAGACCCCAAAATGGTGCATGGATCACTCGTTTTTCAGAGGAATCCCTCTGGCCTTACTAGGCAAGATGCCTTCTCCTTCAAAAGGTTGATTCCTCAATCTCCCCACCTCTGATGAGAAAGTGAGGTCATCCAGCAACAAAGGAGCCCCCACACCTGCCTGCCATGCTCTGCCTGTGGAAGATCTAGATTCACCAGACCCGGTCAAACAAGGCACCCCACCAAGTAGTCCCAGAGGGTCTTAAAATGGTTTCACTTCAGTAGTTATTAGCAGTTAGGACACGTGACCTTTGCGGAACATCCGTCCTCCTCATCGGTGTTAATTTCTGTTGTTTTTGATGATGTCAATTCCACTTGGACAACCTGAGAGTTCCATGCTGGGATGCTGATGAGAAGAGGTGAGGACCTCAGCACAAACAGAGGAAGCCGGCGGCGTGATCTGGCTAACTCACCACACACCTACCATTCAGATTAGGGAAAAAGGAAGACGATGTGTGACTCTGGGATTTGAGCTGCATTTTGTCACATCGGAGGGCCTTCCCTCCAGGAACACACACCCAAGCACACATTCTTCTTGCTGCTTCTTTTCTGTGACTTCCACCCCAGACTCTACTCCCTATAAAACACTCAGACCTGTTGTCAGCATTTTTACAATTCCCCAGATTTGAGAATCACCAAACCAGGAGCCATCCAAGACCCTTTCCTTTCCCTCATTTTCCAAAGTCTCCTGTCTCCCTCAGTTCCTTCCTCCATACCATGGGACAGTCTTGCCTCTCTGGGAGGCGCTAATAGTGGCATGATTAAGGGTGTGGACGGCGAAATCAAATGCCTAGACTTGTACCCTGGTTAAGTGAGACCTTGGGCAGCTTATTCGAATCTGTGCCTCAGTTTCCCTTACATATAGTATGAATTCATAATAGTACCTACTTCATAGAGTGGTCATGGAAATTAAGTGAGGAAAGGACCTAGCCCTTAATATCAGGTTGGTAGAAAAGTAATTGCCGTTTTCGCCATTACCATCGTAGAGTAGTTTTAAGACTCAAAAGTAAGTGAGGTGAAGAAAGTTACCAATACCTCTTCAATTGGTCTCCACTACTTGATGCTCTAATCTGGGTCATCATCCCTTATCACCTGGACTACTGCAAAAAGCCTTTAGCTTGTCTCACTGTAGAATCCTACCGCCAATCTCACTTTCATGACACACTAGAGACCCAGTTACTAATTTCCATCATTCTACTTCCTAAAAACCTTTAGTATCTACCTAGTGCTTATCGGATAAAGTCCAGACTTTTGCCATGACCTGCAAGGCTTTTAGTGACTGGGCTCTGCCTCCAAGGGCTTCTTTCCTACCAGGCTGCTCCCATCAGCCTGGAAAGCCCTCCCCATTTCATCTTTGAGAACACCCCACATCCTTCTCCACACAGCTCAACCACCGTCTCCTCTAGAAAGCACCTCCAGGTCCACTGGGTAACTGACCACTTCCTCTTCCAGAACATAACTCTCCCTGTTACCGTTCATGCTCCTGCCTCTTCCAGGGACAGGGTGTCAGGCACCTATGTGTCCCGCCATACCTGACACGGTGGCTGGCTCTGAGCAGATGGTCTCCAAGCACCTGTGGAGTGCAGTCTCCTCTTGCACTGACTTGGTAATGATCAGGGTCCATGTCAACAAGTCCTCATCACTGGTACAGCCCCACTGGGATTATCGTAACTAAGTAGCCCCTTGTCTTAGCCTAGGTATGTTTCTACCCAGTCTCTACCAACGAAGTGGAATTCTGACCAGAAGCCTCTGAAGCCCAGGTCTCATGCAATGCTAAACACACCCACCTCCCCACCCCCACTCTGGCCTCCCCAGAATCCAAAAGGAACATTTAATTTTTAACGCACTCACACTCTGTTGGCATACCAATTAACACCAATTAATCATCTTCATTAGGGAGAGAAAAGATTAGAAAGAGAATTTTGGCCAACAAAATATTCTGTGCCAATATCCAGTGTTTCAGGAGCTCATGAGATTAACCCACTCAAGATGAAATCCTCATCAAACCCACCGTGCTCCCCTGGAGACCCTGCACTGAACCTCTGGATGGTGTCAAAGAAGCACAAACGTCCAGCCAGGGAAGCAGCCAGACTCAAAGCTCTGACCACGGCAACCATCCTGAAATTCACGACTGCCCTCCCATGGCAGGGATGCTTTGCAATCATAACAGCCCCTGAAATAGGCATCCATCAATTATCATTCCTGAGACCCCAGGGAGGCAGCAAAGATGAATGATGCAGCAAACCTACTCTAAGTAGCTTCTAGTCCAGTGGGGACCAGTTCAACTCTCTTCATTCATCAGCCGCCCTCCTCGCAGCTTTCTTTATCTCTGGTCTGGCAACTCCAGCCGTCCAGTTGTTCAGGCCAAATTCCTTGCAGTCATTCTCGATTCTGTCCTTCTCCCCTATTTCACAAACTACTCACCAAAAATAAAATACAAAATACACACAGAACCGAGCCACCTTCTCATCACCTCCACCCGGCCAGGTCACCTGGATGACTACAGTGGCCTCTTAACTGCCTCCACACCCGCTTCCGTTCTTCATGACCTTCAGTCCAATCTAAACACAGCACCCAGAGGGGCTCTTCTACAGAGTAAATCGCATCATATCGCTCTTCTGTTCAAAATCATCTGCTTGCCTCCTTCAGTCCTTAAAACAGCCTAGCAGACCCTGTGTGGGTGTTCCCACTATGACTTCTGTTGCCCATTCCCTCCCTCTCTCCCCATATTCCATGCTTGGATAACAATACTGGCCTCCTTCCTTGAACACGTCAGGCACACTTCCACCGAGGGGCCTTTGCTTTGCATATGCACTGCTCCAAGAGACCTGCTTAAAGGCCTCGTTTAAAATTGCAGCCCACTACCTTCCCAGCCTCAGCACTCCCAACCCCATTCTCCTGCTCTCTTCTTCTGTTGTTATGACAGTTATCACAAGCCAGGTGTGGTGGCTCACACCTGTCATCCCAGTAAGTGGGAAGCTGAGGTGGGAATATTGCTTGAGCCCAGGAGTTCAAGACCAGCCTGGGCAATATAGTGAGATGCTATCTCTCTAAAAAAAAGTTTTTTTTAGTTAGCCAGGTGTGATGGTGTGCACTTACAGTGCTCAGGAAGCTGGAAGATCGCTTGAGCTAGGGAGTTGTAGGCTGCAGTGAGCTATGATTGAACCACTATGCTTCAGCTTGGGCAACAGAGCAAGACCCTGTCTAAAAAAAATATTATCTCTAACATTGTATATAACATACTTATGTTATTTCTATTATTAGATAGAATAATAGGGACACTATTATTTACAGTGTCCCTACATAATAGGGACACAATAATTTAGAACACTTGGGATATTGTGTTCCCTGGTTAAAATGTAAGCTCAATAATAATAGAAGTCTTTGATTTGTTCATTGATTTACCCAGAGAGTAGTGCCTAATCCCCAGTAGGCTCCCAGTCAATATTTTACTGGTAAACGGTAAGAATAATAAAGAGCACTACATATAAATGACTATGGGTATCTCTTAGAGCCAGGGACAGGAGGGGAGAGGAGGTCAGGAAAGGTTGCGTAGAAGATATGACATTTGAACCAAACTTTGGAAGATGAATAGGTTTGAACCTGTAGAGTTGAGAGGAGAGTAGTCTGGTGGAAGGGTCAGTGTGTCTTACGTTTACAGAGGTCCCATAGAGAAGAGTGGGTTCAATTAGGCACAGAGGGGCAATGGGTAGACTGAGGGGGAGACATAGGCTGAGAAAGTAGACTGGAGCCGGGCCAGGCGCGGTGGTTCACGCCTGTAATCCCAGCACTTTGGGAGGCCGAGGCGGGTGGATCATGAGGTCAAGAGGTCAAGACCATCCTGGCCAACATGGTGAAACCCCGTCTCTACTAAAAAATACAAAAATTAGCTGGGCATGGTGGCGCGTGCCTGTAATCCCAGCCACTCGGGAGGCTGAGGCAGGAGAATTGCTTGAACCCAGGAGGCGGAGATTGCAGCGAGCTGAGATTGCACCACTGCACTCCAGCCTGGTGCCTGGCGACAGAGCGAGACTCTGTCTCAAAAAAGAAAGTAGACTGGAACCATAGCCTTGATGGCCAGGGACAGGACTGTGCTGATGGAAGCTGCTAGGGATATTGTGATGAGCTGGAGGTACTGGTCTCCTTTTAGCCACTTCTGTTTCCTAAAAACATAAACCGGGACTATTTTTCAAAACACCATCAACCTTTACAGATGGATGGCTGGGAGGGCTAAGGTCGTTCTCCCTTCCACCCCTACTTCCCACGCCCCGCCTGTTAGGGGCTTTTGCTCAGGTCACCTTCCCAGCCACCTTTTACTCCTTAAAGACTAAGAAGGCCCTGGCTCAATCCCTTCCTTGCACTTGCAGCCTGCTCTGGCCACCACTGGGGGTCGTCCCCTTCTGCAAGCCCACAGCACCCCACTGACCCCACTGAACCCTTCCTTGTTCTCTACACATTCGCGGTGTGGTCTGCCCCCTCATTCAAATTCTCTGCCACGTGTGGGCAGGCTCACTCTGTGCCTCGGGCCTCTTTCGTGGCTTGCGTTCTGAGCGTCCAGTATGCAGTGAATGCCGGCTGTGCTCAGTGCTCTTCCAGAGGCAGACCTCATGCCTCCCCAGCACTGCGCTCCTACTGGCCACACTCATCACATCCGCTTCTGAGATTACCACCACCAGGCAGAGAAGAACCTCTTGAGAGAGCCAGAGTTAACTTAAGGTCTAACCTGAAGATGGTAGGGTGGCGGCTATTTAGTGGGTTCTGAAGAAAGTATGTGTTTTGGTTAACAAATGGGTATAATGTACACTGGGAGTGAATGTCAGCATTCACCTTCACCCTTTCCTACTTTGCCAATGGAATGATCCACCTACCTCGAATCTCACAGTTGGGTCTCTGGCACACCCAGAAAACAGTGGTCCCTAAACTACACACGTGCATTTTTCTCTTGCTTCCCCTTCTCTCTCACCCTCAGGTAAAAATTATGAAAGTTCTACTTCATATTTGAATGTGTTTCTCTGCACCCCTCCCAGGGCGGCTAAGCATACCCAATTTAAACATCATGTATTGGTGGTTATACTTTTGCACCTGGATGGTTTTTGGCTACTGGGATTTATTTTAGTGGTTTTATCTGATCAGTGGCCCAAGGCTTTCCCCAATTAGAACTCTTGGTCTGAGCTGATTGGACTGCAGCAGGCGTGGTTTCAGACATGGCTTCTCTTAGTAAACACCACCAGAGAACGCAGTAATGGCTGGATTCAGAATCCAGTGGAAGAAAAATGCCTCTCCCTCTTCCTATTTTCCTACTGACTTCCCATCTGTAGCACATGGCGTGGCCCCAGAATGTCAGAAAAGGGCAGGTGAAAGCCCCCAAAAATGCACATGTGCTGGCCAGTCCTCCACGGGTGGTATTTGTTGGTGTTTCACCCAGGAACTGTCCAATATAACCCCTGAAACACCTAGAGAAGACATTCAGACAGCCAGGGACAAAGCTAGGTGCTTGGCTCTCTGTCTCTACCTGGCCTTCAGAGTTATAGCTCTCCCTGGAGGAGCTCTGGGTTCCTCCTAGGCAAACACCATTGACCCCTTGAGTCCCTGTGCACGTGTCCCCTCCCACAGTACACATAGAAACCCTTGTTCAGATGTGTATGCTCCAAACAAATGCACCCCCGGACGGCACTCTGCCTTTACCTAGGACCAACCCCCCAGGTGCGGTGACTGCTCTGATGAGCTCGTTGTTACAGGGGAATTGGCTGAAAAGAGTTAACGAGCATGGGTGCAAAAGGAATTGGTTGTCGATACAGCATATGGGTGCTTGCAAGCACTCCCCACCCTCCCCGCCACTTTGGCAACAAAAATGCCAGTTACTGCCTATGGGATTTCCAAATTAGTAAGAACCATGGGAAAGCAGGCTAGAGTGTATGTGGGGTGGGGTGTCTTCATGGGCCGTGGAGGTGAAGAGTGTGTGAACTGACAGAGTCAGTGCTGCAGTCCCAGGGCACCGCCAAGGCCAGGCTGGGAGCTGAAATACAGCGGAGGTCATCCTACTCCCCCAGGAAGCACAAGTTCTGCCCGCAGTGCCCAAGGCTGGTCAGGCAGTGAGAGAATGGAGGAGGTCCTTGGTCCACCCTTCTGTGCACCCATCCGGCCCAGGACAGGAGCTCCGCTAACACTATCCGTGTAGGCACCCACTGGTTGTGCTGAACTGGAAGAGCTCTGTACCAAGGGGAGGCCAGGATGTGAACGGGAAAGAAGATAGATGTGTCATGGCCTTGAAAATGGCTATTCACCCACTAGACCAAGGGTAGCGACAGGCTGTTCTCCACCAGCACCGCAGAAGAGGAAATGGCCTTAGCTCAAGCAAGGGGATTGGGTTTGTAGAATTAAGTTAGGAAATAATGTGAATGTGGAACTCGCTCCTTAGTGAGAGGAGTGGGAGAGAAATACAGCTGACCTTTGAACAGGTTTGAACTGCAATGACCCACTGATTTTCTGCCGCCTCTACCACTCCTGAGACTACAAGACCAATCCCTCCTCCGCCTCCTCAACATGAAGACAACAAAGATGAAGACCTTTATGATAATCCTCCTTTCACTTAATGAGCAGTAAATATAAATAGTGAATACATTTTCTTTTTCTTATGATCTTTTGTTTGTTTATGAGACAGAGTTTCACTCTGTGGCCCAGGCTGGAATGGTATGCCGTGATCACAGCTCACTGCAGCCTTGACCTCCTGGGCTCAAGTGTTCCTCCTACCTCCGCCTTCCCAGTAGATGGAACCATATAGCCAGGCGCCACCACACCTGGCTACTTTTTAAAAACATTTTTGTAGAGATGAGGTCTTGCTGTGTTGTTCAGACTGGTCTCGAACTCCTGGGCTCAAGCAATCCTCCCACCTCAGCCTCCAAAGTGCTGGGGTTATAAGCATGAGCCACCATGCCCAGCCTCCTTATGATCTTAATGGCATTTTCTTTTCTCTAGCTTACTTCACAATAAGAAAACGTATATAAAACACAGCACATACAAAATATGTGTGAATTGACTGTTGATGTTCTTGGTAAGGCTTCTGTTCACTAGTAGGCTATTAGTATTTAAGCTTCTGGGAAGTCCAAATTTATTCATGGAGCTTTGACTGTGCAAGAAGTTGGCATCCTTAACCCCTTCATTGTTCACGGATAGACTATATTATAAATCTAGCAGCCTGGGAAGGTTTAAGGAAAGTTGTTCCCAGAGAAAGAAGCATTACCTAAAAGACTCTCATTACAAGGCGAACTGTGTCCTCTCTGAATTCACATATTAAAATCCTAGGCGCCACTCCCTCAGAATGTTACTTTATTTAGAGAGAGGGTCTTAACCCAGATGTCAAAATGACACCATTAGGGTGGGCTGTAATCTAAAATGACTCATGTTCTTGTAAAAAGGGAAATCTGGACACAGTGACAGGCATGCATAGAGGGGAGATGCCATGAAGACTCACAGGGAGGAGATGGCCGTCAATAAGCCAAGTGGTCGGGGGCAGATCCTTCCCTCACAGCCCTCAGGAGGACCCAGCCCTGCTGGCACCTTGACCTTGAACTTCCAGCCTTCAGAACTGGAGACAATAAATGTCTGTTGTTGAAACCCCCCTGGTATGTGGTACTTCATTACCACTGCCCTAGCAACTAATGCAATTGTTAACAATCCTCTGTACAGCTGTAAAGTTCCCAGGAATACATGAAAGGTGTCTTCTTATAGTTCATCCCCAGGAAGCCTGGAATGGTTCACTGCTAATAAAACTGCCCTCTTGCTGAACTCTGCCCTCTGAAGACAGAAGCTAATTTAATTCAGTACAATGCCTGGACATAGTAGGTACTTAGGAAAGTCATTTTGTTTTCTGTTGTTGAAAAGCTTTTTAACTCCTTTTTATCTAAATCCTAAAAAAAAAAGAAAAAAAGAAACAAAACCACAGATATGTTTGAACACATTCAAGATTTTGCTTCTGTTTAGGCATGGAACTATAAACATGCGTGTGTGTGTGTGTGTGTGTGTGTGTGTGTGTGTGTGTGTGTGTGTGTGTGTGTGTGTAGAGGGAAACAGAGACAGAGATATGGAGTGGGGAGAGAGAGAGAGAGAGAATTTTCTCCCAAGGCTTTCAGTGGGTGGCTGGAAAAAAAGTCAGCATCACGCCAGCACTATAGCTGCTGTTTGGGACTATTTATAGAGCTGGCCATGGTCATGTCAGATCTTTAAAAGAAGCAAAGGACCTGGGTGCATTCCAGAAGCAGGGAGAAGGAACCCAAGTCCCAACACCCTGTGCAGTGGAAAGCTACATCCCTAAGGAAGACACAATTTATATTCGCTAAACCGAACCCAGAGCCTCCGAGGATTTTAGGGAGCTCATTCCCGCACCCAGTGTAGTGAAAGAATAACACAATAGCCACTGCATTTTCAAGCCGTAAAAAAGCTCTGCAATGAATGAATGAATGGCTTCCAATGGCAGAAAACATACAGCAGGTCCTCGGCAAAGGGCCTCTAAGTGGCCGGTGGTCAACCGTCAATCACGAGAGCTAGTCTCATTGAATGGACATCGGGGGGTGCCCTGAAACATTGCAGCAGGGGCAAAGTTAGGGCCAAAACCTGTCCCCTCACCCCTCACTTGAAGGCACGTCCTCCTTGAGTCATCTCACAGATGATAGCGTTAAGAATGAATTAAACAAAAATATTTAAACTTACAGAACACTTGGGACATCTGCACTAAAAGAAAAAAACACTATTTCTACAATATTTCACAGATCTAAAGTAAGTGTGTCCTACTTTCAGAAAAACCAATATATTTAAAAATTCTGATTTTGAAACCAGATATATCAGAAGTAAGTTGTCTAACTTAGAAAAATGAGTTTGCTCCACACAGGCCAAGGCCTCTATTTTACTCACCAGGGAATGTCTACCACATAGCCCAAGAAATGACACACTACATATCCTCAAAAGGTATTAGTTGTATACGAGAATTATCTCTGTTAAATAGCCCGTTCCTCTGCTGCACTCAATGTACTACAGAATTTGCAAACATTTCCTTCCCACGCTGCCGTCCTCGCCACACAAGGTGCGGCCGGTGAGAGGAGCTGGAGAAGGCGCTCTGGCCTCAGAGGACTGTTTCCTGGGAGATGTCCCCTCCTCTGGGCCCATTGCCTCTGCTGAGTGTTTTTCCAGCATTCCAGGCATCTCCAGCCCCATGTTCTAACAGCATTGTGTGGGCAGGACTGCTTTTTTGTTTTAAGAAACTGCTTCCTGGCTTTCCAATGACAACCCTAAAGGAGAGAGAGCAGCTGATTTCCATTCTGGCTGTGGCTTTGCTAGTGACTGGCTCTTGGGGAATCTACCACGTCTGTGGCTTCCTGGAAGCTAATGAATTTCAGGGCAGTGTGTAAATCGGGACAGGCTATCCACTGTGCCCGACACTGTCTCCGCAGCACACTCATGTCTACTTCTTTGTTGCAAAATATTTGTTTCAGCCAGGCATGGTGGTGCGTATCTATAATCCCAAGACTTTGGGAGGGTGAGGCGGGAGAATCACTTGAGGTTAGGAGTTCAAGACCGTCCGGGACAACATGACAAGACCTGAGCCCTACAAAAAATTTTTTTTAATTAGCCAGGCATGGTGGCTCTGACCTGTAGTCCCAGCTACCCAGGAGGCTGAGGCAGAGGAAGCCCTTGAACCCAGGAGTTCCAGCCTCCATTGAGCTGTGATCATGCCACTGTACTCCAGCCTGGGCAACAGAGCGAGACCCTGTCTCTTAAGAAATAAAAATGAAATAAATGTTTCTTTCCATCCCCAAAACATTTGTTACTTCCATGTGAATCAGGGAGGAGTAAGAAATGGTTCCACACAAAGTGTTCTGATGGGCTTTTAGGGAATCCACGCCAGGAAAGAATCATAGTAAAATATCCACTGCCTAAACAGGGGAACGACTCAGAGGTGACTTGGTCTCATTTTCTTTCTGTAATTTTTATTATTTGTGTTATAAAAACGAATAAAGACTCACTGTAAAATATTTGAAAACTGCAAAAAATATATATAAAGAAGAAAACAAAAATCATCCTCATGTTACTATCCAGAGAGAATCTCTATTTGTATTTTGGCTTATTTTATTTACATTTATGCACATAGACCTATTCCATTAGCCAGTTTAGAAGATATTTCATTTTCAGCTTCATGAGCATTGTCTCACATCATTAATATGCTTCTAATACTTTTATAGGGTAACCTAGTACTCCATTCTATGGACGTACTGTAATTTACTTAACTAGTCTTCACTGCTAGGGAAGTTGATTGAAGTTTTTGAAGAAGACAGATAGCACCGCAGAAAACAATTTTGTGCACACATATTTCCCCAAATTTCTGATTATTTCCCTAGGATAGGATCCTAGAACTAAATCAAAAGGTACAGAAATCCAGCCATGCGTGGTGGCTCACACCTGTAATCCTAGCACTTTGGGAGGCAGAGGCAGGCAGATCACTTGAGGTCAAGAGTTCAAGCCCAGTCTGGCTAACATGTGAAAGCCCGTTTTTACTAAAAGTACAAAAAATTAGCCGGGCATGGTGGTGCGCACCTGTAATCCCAGCTACTCCGGAGGCTGAGGCAGGAGAATCACTAGAACCCGGGAGGTGGAAGTTGCAGTGAGCCAAGATCACACCACTGCACCCCAGCTTGGGCAACAATAGTCAAACTCCATCTTAAAAAAAAGAAGTACAGAAATCCTAAAAACTCATGCTTTCCAGAAAGACAGCACCAATTACAGTTCCATACCGTATCTCTGCGACACTGAACAATATCATCTTTAACCTTCAATAATTTTATAGCTGGAAAATGGCAACTCATTTCCATTCTAATTAACATTTTTATTATTGTTGTTATTGGAATTGTTATTGGTGATAAGTGTTTGGCTTGAATCATCACCCTTCGCCACCAAATGCCTATGACGTAGGCCATCTTGTCCTTATTCTAACAGGAGGAAACAAGGCACAACCAAGAGACCTGTGCAAGGTCAGACCTCTAACTTCAGAGCCAGGACTCCATGCTTTGCTCCAAAGCCACCCACCTGGCTATGACACTATGCTAATTACTCAGGGAGTTAAAACATTCTTCCATGTATTTTTAGCTGTTATATTTCTCTTTCTCTGAACTATAGTAAATTTATTTTCTGTATGGAAAACACCCCCCAGCATGTTGAATGTTTTGACACTCTAAGCTCGTACCGAGATTCACACATCACCCCCTAACTCCTCCTCAGCTCAGCCCAACCCAAACAACCACCCAACTCCCCACACCGTTGAGTATGACACAGCGTCTTCCCTGTAGGTTAAAACACTCTTAAACTGGCTTCACCTAACTCTTAAGACTACTTAGAATGTTCTGGAATGTATGTAATCCTTGATTTAAAAATGTCAGTTCACTGACTGGGCATGGTTGCTCATGCCTTGTAATCTTAGTGTTTTGAGAGGCTGAGGTGGGAGGATTGTTTGAGGCCAGGAGTTCAAGATCAGCCTGAGTAATACAGAAAGGCCCCATTCAACAAAAAAATTTAGAAACAAAAATAATTAGCTGCGTGTGGTGGCACACACCTGTGGTCCAGCTACTGGGGAGGCTCAGGCAGGAGGATCACCTGAGCCCAGGAGGTCGAGGTTACAGTGAGCTGTGATCATACCACTGTACTCCAGCCTGGGCGAGGAGCAAGACCCTGTTTCAAAAAAGAAAAAAAAAAAAAGAAAAGGAAAAATATTTGTTCCTAGTCAAAGCAACAATACTTGGGAGCAACTGTATAGGAACTGATAACACATACCAACTTGAATAAACAGCTCTCCCCAAAGCCCATGTTATCGGAACACTCATTCTTTTTCTTCTAGGGGTGCAGTGAGACGTCGATTATATTTTTTCCATACAGAGATGGAACTAGCTCGACCCAACAGCTCCCATGACAATGCAGTGGCTAAGTGCACAGTCAGGCCAGCCACTCTCCATCACAGCCACTCCTCAGAAGCCTGAGGACAGATGCCACGACCCTCCCCCATAGCAGGCAGAATCACCTGGAAGGATGAGAGCCCCAGAAACCCTGCCCTGGGCCTAATTAGAGGACACCCTTGCACCCAACATCGATCCCTGTGCTGACAGCCGAAGGAAAGGTGAGGAGGGAGGGCATTTCTTTCCTTTGAAGTCACCTGCTTGTCCAAAAATTCATGCTGCAGAAAAGTTCTGCAGAATCATAAACCAGCCTTGTGGCTGCCTCAGAGCTCATTCTGCAACTCACAGCTGATCCTTCACTTGATTCAGCTCAGGTTAGAGAGATAGATAGGGTTTTCCCACAAATCACTTGATTAGTATGAGAAATCTATGTTTCTGCGGTTCTGAGCATTGCAGGAATTTTGGGTTCCCTTTAAACCTGTCTCAATATTATGGTTCTAGAAGCTTTCAGAGTTTCCTTTCTAGGATTAATTTTTCTGAAGGTGCCGCCCTGGCAACGCTACCTTGTTCCTCTCCGGTGTTTTTCTTCCAAAGAATGCAGAAACCCTGGCCAGCAGTATTTGGGAGGAAATGCTGGAGCTGTGATGGTCGGACACAGGTATTGCAGCTTTCTTACTAATCACCCCAGCAGCTCTGCAGCAAGCAGTGCCACAGGTCACCCCTGACCTGGCCACCCCAGTCCCCTGGCCTGGCACACCTGGAGAGAGAACTCCTAGATGCCTGCTGCCACCATCACCACCACCAGCGGCTTTTATCACTGGTCACATATTCTGGAGCACTTTGCATGTTACCGGCACTATGCTAGATGCTTGACACCTACACTCCATCTAATCCCCACCCCAGGCCTATGAGACATGTACCAGGTGTTTCAGAGCTAGGAACACTGGGACTTTGCAGCCTCCTGGACTATTTGAGCGAAGTCTGTGGAGTTACCTTGGATTAGATCAACTCCAGCTCACTACACTCTCAGATTGTCTATTTCACCCCGCAAAGACCACCAGGAGTTGGTTGTGAAGAAAAGATGGGCAAGTTCTCTTCCTTGCTCAATCTTGAGCCACAAACTCCTTATTACCCTTATCACTCTGGTACTCGACCGCACTCTCTAAGTGAACCCAGTGTGCTGGGCCCTTTGCAACAGGAAGAGTTCGCTCTCAGAGAAATTGACAGACCCAGGGTCAACTGCACATCATGAGGCCAAAGTCCTTTCAGGCTGTCCTGATGGCGCACTGACATAAACAGATCCCCTGCCACCCTTGCTGGCTCCCTGAGCAAATGCTGTGTGTCCCTTCAGCCTTAGTTCCCACCCTCAGTCCCAGGCACTGCAGCCTCCACAAAAAGTCATTCTGCCATGTATGTGACCTTAGACAGTGCTCTTTTCCAAAGCCCCAAGCCAGTTTCCTTCCCTATCAGCCCACGTGTTCCCTGGTCTGTTTTCCTTTTTCTTTCCCTGTGGACATGGAAATAGAATCATTAGTTGTTCCATTTCTTCCTGGTTCACACCAGCATTTCCCTCTTCCTGGACTACCTGGAATGTCCAACCCCTCTCCAGGCAGTCTCTTCATCTCCTCACCTCCCTTTCTCCCTCCCTCTGGATGTCTGAGACAGCAAAGGATTCAGCTCCCACCTTCTGAGATCCACCCTCCCATTCAAATCACATGACCCTGGGTAAGTCCCTTCTCTCCCCAAGACAATTTCTTAAGGTAAAATTAGAGAAGGCAATCTTCCTCTCACTCCCTCCTCCCTCATAGGAAGATACTTTTAAAAACAAAGCAAAAAGTCTCAAAAGCAAAAAGCTTTAGGAGGAGCGCAGAAAGTGCCTGGATCTCCCCTAACTCCCCGTGAGCCCAAGCCAATGGACTCTGCAGCCCTACCACATGCCTGATTTCTGAGGGGGTCATTCCTCACTCTGGGCAAGCAACTCCATTTCTTTTCAATACAATCCTACAAGAGCCACCTCAGCCGTAGCTCCAGGCCTGGAGGAATCTATGAGACTGTTTTTGAGGATCTCGATCCGCATCCTCATCTTGGCCTTATTAATTCAGTCATAACTCTCCGAGCTCACAGGGCCCCCTTTGCAGTGAAAGGCTCAAGTGATAGCACTGGAAGAAACCTTTTAATTTTGATTTAGACCCTCGGCACATCTCTCTGTCATTGTCTGGCAACCCTGTCGCTCTGTGGGCAGAGGGCATTCACCTCCACGACCTACTGGGCCAAGGTCCTCCATGTCCTGTCCCGAAGCTTGTGATCTACCATGCTACTCTCTGAGAAAATAAAGGCATCCAAGAGGGTCCCCACCCTGCCCCATCCACCTCGTCACACTGCCTCTGGCTACCGTCTCCTCTTCCCCTGAGAGCTGTCCAAGAGGCCAGGCCCTACTCACCCCACTCAAGGCCATTCTCACCTCCATCCCTCCACCATCATCTCTGTGCCCGCACACTGACTCATTTCCGTCCAATACAAACATGCCGCTACTTTCCCCATTTTTCAATAAGCAACACTAGCTTTGACCCCACATATCCCTAGAGTTGACATTTCATTTTTTTGCAGGGCTTTACAGCTCCACTCCTCCACAAAGTTGTTTGCATGCACTATCTCCAATGCCTCTCCTTGAACCCACTCCAAGGAGCCTCTCACCTCATCCTCCACCAAAGTGCTTTCATCAGCTCACCCACGGCCTCCACACTGCTCACGTGCAATCTTTAGTCCTCGTCTTACTTCTTATGCCAGCAGGATTTGACCCAGCAGATCACTAATTCCTTCTGCAGAAATGCTTTGCTTAGTTTCTGAGGCAACCTCCTCTCCCGGTCCACCCCCATCTCCAGGCTGCTCCTGCTCAGTCCCCATTGTTGGTTCATCTTCAGTGTCCTGCATCCAAGGTCAGCAAACCTGTGGCATGTGGGTGGATCTCCTGCCTTGTAAATAAAGTTTTATTGGAACACAGCCATGCTCCTTCATTTATATGTCCTCTATGGCTGCTTCTGTGCTGCAGCAGCAATGCTGAGTAGCTGCAGTAAAGACTGTACAGCCTATAAAGCCTAAAATATCTATGATCTGGCTCTTTAAGAAAGAGTTTGCAAACCCCAGACTAGATCTATAAATACTGCCATTCTCAGGATCCGTCTTTCTACGTCCTATCTGTCTACACTCACTCCCTAGCAATCTCATAGAAACCATGAAACACTGATCACTCCCAAGGTCCTCTAGTTTAGAGCTCGTCTCTGAACTCCAGACCAAAACACAACTGTCTAGTGGGTACTTCACTTAAAGCTCCAACATCCCCCAAACAAACACTTCCTTCCCCTCTACCCCTCGCAAGTTCTAATTTGCTCCTTCCACAGTCTTTTCAATCTCAGGCCAAAAGCCTTGGACTCATCCTTGAACACTCTAGTCTCTCAAACGCCACCTTCAACCCATCAGCAAATCCTGCCAGCTCTCCCTTCAAAACATACGCAGGATCTACCCTCTCCCTCCCCACTATTACCAACCGACCCCAGCCAGCACCCATCTCTCCAGGACCAGTGCCTCCCAGGGCACCTCTGCCTCCACACGGCCCCACTCCACTGTGCTATCAACATAGCGGCCAGAGTGATCCATTTATTCATTATTTACATTTGTATTTATTCATGTATTTATTTTGAGGCAGAGTCTTGTTCTATCATCCAGGCTGGAGTGCAGTGGCACGGTCGTAGCTCACTGCCACCTCGAACTCCTGGCCTCAAGTGATCCTCCTGAGCAATCATTTTAAATCATAGACAATGTTACTTCTTGACTCAAAACTCCCAGTGGTTCAAGGAAGCACACCCTGTCCTCGCGGCTATTCCTGGCACCCCAAGTGTCTCTAGCTTCAGGGGCTTCTTGGGCTGTACTGCTGGTCTCCTAAATATCCACAGGGACCACCCCTCGCTGCCTTCAGGTGTCTGGCTAAGTGGCATGTATAAGTGAGACTCTCTCACTCCCTGCTCCCCGTGTGGGGCGTCGTGTTCCTCCTTTGCATTCATTGGCCCTTCCACAGGTTATCTTATGTGTTTGCCATCTCTCTCCCCCACTTGAATCTAAGCTCTGAGAGGCTGAGAACTGGGTCACTTTTTCCATGGCTGGATCCTCTAAGCTTACAAATGTACCTATCAATTCTCAAGATTCTGAGCAATGAATAAGAGAGCACATAACATGTCAAAAGCTCATGTCTCCTATTAAGGAAACTGAAGGATGGGGAAGAGACGCACATTGTTTGCCTCACAGAGAAATCAAAGAGCAGAGCTCAAAACTCACACAGCCCCAGAGCCAGGGTGTTCCCTGCTGAAGAGACTGAAGCCAACCAGTCCCCAGTGACAAAGGGGACAGGTCAGGGAATGCCCTGCCAGCATCTTTCTTCAGACCCCTGGGGATCAGGAGGGGCAAATGCAGAAGGGGCTTTTCTGGGGGCAGACAGAGCAATGCCCCAACTGCCTCCTGCCCTCGCTCCCCCAGGCCTCCAGAGTCACACAGCTTGGGGTCCTGGCTGCAGCCTACAGGGGGTGAGTGCGTTGCACAGCACAGCAGACGGTGCACAGGCTTGGAGTCGGCCACTCAGGGGCACCTTGGTGAGTTGTGGTTTTCTCATCTGTAAAACCAGGGTGATGAGCAAATGCTTCAACATTTGAAAAGAGTGGGCAGCCTTAGGTTCTTTTTCTTTCTTTCTGGTTTGTGTTTTATCACACCAAAGAGTCTACCTCTAACTTTAAAAGACATTACGCATCGGCTTGCTCCTGTGCTGAGAGCTGCTCCCAAATTTCTGAACATCCCTCCTGGGTTCTCCAACAACTCCCCACGCTGCTCCCATTTTTCTTTCTTTTTCTTCTTGTCTCATAACTTCTCCTTTCTCTTCCCACATTCTGAAAATCTTACTATCCTAATCTTACTACATGAATAGTAACTGCTTGAACATTTGTGGTCGGAATGATTGATTTTAAAAGCCTGTTTGGGCCAGGCATGGTGGCTCATACCTATCATCCCAGCACTTTGGGAGGCCGAGGCGGGTGGATCATCTGAGGTTTGGAGTTCAAGACCAGCCTGGTCAACATGGTGAAACTCCATCTCTACTAAAAGTACAAAAATTAGCCAGGCATGGTGGTGGGCGTCTATAATTCCAGCTACTCAGGAGGCTGAGCAGAAGAATCACTTGAACCCAGGAGGCAGAGGTTGCAGTGAGCTGAGATCGTATCACTGCACTCCAGCCTGGGCAACAGAGCAAGACTTCATCTCAGGAAAAAAAAAAAAAAAGCGTGTTTTCTGATTTGTAAAATAATGGTTTACTATAGGAAATTTGGAAAATATAAAAAAGTTTAAAGAAATCAAAAGTCATCTGTTTCCCAAGGCATGATAAGAACTGGCAAGACAGCAACCCTCCCAATCTCCCTTTCTCTCTTCCTGCAGCCCCACAGAGCAATTGCATTCTCAACAGGAACAAAAGCGAGGGAGATGGCAGAGGGGAAAAAACAGCTCTGAGCCCCCCCAACCCCCTTCCCCCAGCCTCTGGGCTCCCCCTCCCCTTGGTCCTCTCACAGCCATGTGATTGCAGGTGTAATAAACAGGAGGGACTTCTGAGATGGAGCCTGGCATGCTGGGGCACCTCTTGCCATTGTCCTCTCCCAGCTCTCGGTGGAGCCAATCTGCCCGAGCAGCCACAGACAGTCCGTGCCAGCTCTCAGCTCCGGATCTGCGCTTGCACCCAGCTCGCCCCTCCTGCCTTCCATGAGGCCAGCATCCTTCAGTGCTCGGGGCTTGGGACCGTCCGCCCCCGTTCGCCTTCACCTGCATCCACTTTTCTCTGCACCTACACTCGACCTCAGCTGAATACACCCTTGGACCCAAAGTCATTACTCTTAAGTCCTCCAGCATCTGCCAGGGCTCCACAGGGTGCTACTCCGCACCCCTCCTTCTCCAGAAACATCAGGTAGGCCAGCAAGAAGCCCTTATCGATGACAGGTGGGGCTGTATTTGCAGGCAGAAATTCTAGCTCACTCCATGCCTGGCTCTTATTCCTGCTGCCCTTACAAATTAAGTAGAGTGGCTTTGCCTGTCCAAGCATCAGTTTCTCCCTCTGCAAAATGGGGGGGCCAGTACCTTCCCCACCCACCTCAGAGGCTTATGAATACAAAACACCATACAATGAGTTATTATTAAAATAATCAGAGCAGCAAACAGCCAGGCAGTGTACAGCGCTCCTCTTCGTCCTGCCCTACTTTCAGGCAGGCCTGTCCACTTTTCTCAATTAGCCTGTGAACAGTCCAAGGGCGTGCCCATCAGAGCCGCCACCTGCCCTGCTTAGGGAAGTCACTCCGGAGCCCCCAGGTGACCCTGGCACACATCATGGAGCCAGCCAGCTGTGACTTTCACCCTGTGCAGACTGTCTCGGGCTGCCTGGAGTTTATGCACCAAAGGAAACCACAGCAGGGAGCACACACATTCAGGAAAAGCATTCACAAATGCGACACCCCATCAGGAGGGGACCCAGAGGGCCACCACGGGGCGGGGGAGGACGCGCAGCACCCAAGCTCCCTGCTGTAAATGGGATAGCTGCCACACAGTCATTTGGTCTTAAGTAATAAGTAGATTGAGCTAAAGGCGTGGCTTCTGGGAAGGAAGGACGAAAGGAAGGAAAGGTGACTCCATGCTTTCTTGAGGAAATCTACCACCCTCTTCTAGAGCACACAGAACCCCCAAAGTAGCCCACTCTGGGAAAAGCATCGTGTGGGGCAGGAAAGTTTCTTCTTTTCATACCTAGCAAAGCCACTCACTGGCTCTGTGACCCTGACCAAGTCACAGCCTCTTGCTCTGAGCCTCAACTTCTCTGGTTGTGAAATGAGAAGATAAATGTGATACACCCCTTGAAATGCTAAGGTAGTCCTGACCACCGCAGGTGACAGGGCCCGGAGGTGTGAGTGCGGCCAGGAGGAAGGAACACGGACGTTTCCTGCACAGGGATCGCACCTGTCTGCGGCAGACGTCCAGCCCTTTCTGATGAAGCAGGCAGTCCTTGCTGGATTTCACGTGAGCATTTCTCTTCTCTCACCAGATGGACTCAGGATGCAGGCATTTCGCATCTTAGTGAACAGCATTGCACCCAGCTAGCTACGGGGATAGTCCCTGCTTGAACGTGTGTGGTTGGAATGACTGATCTAAAAAGCATGTCATCTGATTTATAAAATAACATGTTTACTGTAGGAAATTTGGAAAGTACAAAAAACTTTAAAGAGATCAAAAGTCATAACGGTTCCCAAAAGGCAGTGCTAACCACTATTAAGATTTTGATAATATACTCTTCTAGTTTTTAGGACTACATACACCTTTTGTTATAATTGCAATTATACTCTATTTACTTTTAAGTCTTTACTTACTTAATATATATTATTAGCATTTTCCTATATTCTTATGTATTATCCAATGTAATTTTAATAGTTCCCTTGATTTCCATTTTATGGAGGAGCCATATTATATTTAATTAATGCCTCCATGCAATGTTTTGTGGTAATGAATAATACTGAAAGGAATATTCTTAATTAGAACTATTTTGTGCATCTCTATTTCCTTAGGATAAATTCCTACAAGAGGAATTGCTTACTGGTTCAAAGCGTCTATTTTTTTTAGACACGTCTCCTATATTTCCAAATTATCTTCCCACCAGCTAAGTCTAAAAATGCCCAATTCCCAACAACACTGGATATGATATTATCATTTTTAATTTCTGCTAATCTGCTAAATGGATAACAATACCTTGTTTTCATTTCACATTTTAATTATTAGTGAGGAGAGACACTTTTACACATTTTTCTGGCCACTTGTTTATTTTGTTATGTAAACTGTCTATTCCCATTCTTTGCTCACTTCTCAATCAGGGAAAGGCTAATTTTTTTTAAATACTTTTTGAAAAAGAGAATGAGTCCCCAACCCCCGAGAACAACCCCATTCCCCAAACGTCAGCATCACCTCCCTGGAGCGTTAATTCTAACGTCCAATGCAGAGCCTTCTCCTGTAGTTTAGATCCATTTCCTCCCATCCCGGCTTTCGGGGGAACACTGCTCTTCCTCTCATCTAACACCAACCGTGACCTTTCTTTGTCACCTGTCAGCTTCTCCTCCTGGGGATGAGTCATTCCTCTTCATTTTTGCCTGACCTAGTGTAAGTTATGAAGTCAAAGCATCAGCCTCTGACGCTGCCCTCCTCCCTCTCTCTGGAGCGGCTGTCTTCCTGCAGGCTCTCGCCGTTTCTCACCTGGACAGCAGCAAATTACTTCTGAACTGGCCTCTTGGGCCCAGGCGGGACCCCCGCCCCTTTGAGCCCCTCTCAAGCCTCACCTCCACTCTTCATTTCACAACTGCTGGACCATTTTTCCTAGATGCAAATGTGAGCATGTCATTTCCTGCCTGACACTTTTCTGCTCTTCCGTGTGGCAGAGGCCCCTCCCTACCTGGTGGGCACCCACAAGCCTAGCTCCCCTTGCCCCCAAAACATGCCTTGTATGAGCAGATTCAGGAACATCCATGTCTCACCAACACATTGTGCCAATCATGCGCTGGATGGAGTCTTGCCACTGTGGCTCCCTCCTCCCCACCCTCCTCCCATCCACCTGATGGTACCTATTCAAGCCTCAGGTCCCACTCAGGTGTTCCTTGCTCGCAGAGGTTCCTCTGCCCACCCCAAATAAGGAGAATCATGATGTACCCTGCACCCAGATGCACTCTATCCACTTAATACCCCTGACTATATTCCAGTAAGGTCTGTGGCATCAGAATCGAGGGCAGGGGCTGGATACAGTGGTATGTGCTTGTAATCTCAGAGCTTTGAGAGCTGAGGTGGGAGTTTGAGGCCACAGTGAACCATAATTGCACCACTGCACTCCAGCCTGGGCAACAGAATGAGACCCTGAAGATAGAAAGGGAAAGGGAAAGGGAAGGAAGAGAAGGGAAGGAAAAGAAGGGAAGGGAGGGGAGGGGAGGGGAGGGGAGGGGAAGGGAAGGGAAAAGAAGGAAGAAGGAAATTGAGGACAGAGTGGTGATCTCAGTGGAACATCACTGTGAGTGGAATGGATGTACGCGGGCACTGGGCTGGCAACCCTGCCTGGCGTATCCCTCGGGTTCTCTCCATGGGCCACATGGGCTGCTCTTCCCTCTGCAGATGAGCACTGCAGTCCCTGGGTTTCCTCCCTTTCTGGGCTGACCCACTGCTCCTCTCGCGTCTGCATCTTCCCAAGCTTGAGTCTGTCTCACACCCTGGGCAGCCTGCCTGGCCCACCCAGGCCCTGGCACTCCCTGGGCCCTCTGCCCCGAGACGTCTCCATGCCTTGTCTCAGCCACTCTCTGGAAGGACACCCTGCCCTGCTGCCTGAGGGGCTGATGGTCTTGCTGGGCCAGTTTCTGCGGGAGAAGGACCCTCTAGTGCCTACCCCCATGCTAGACACAAAGGCTCAGGATGCCTTTGTTAGCACAGGGATGCCCTGGCCAGCCAGAGGCATGGGAGGGCTGTGCCCATCCATCCAATACACACAGGATGGATGTATTCTGTGATGCTCAGTTCACCACTTTTTCTCGCTTCCTACTTGGCTCAAACCAACACAAAACAAAGGCCTCCACAGCTGGCCATGGTCTCATTCTCAAAACTGAGACTCCCTGCCTTCATGACAGCCAGCCTTTGGGTTCAGAGCTAAGCTACCCCTCCACTGGGCCACCACGCCACCCTCCCTGAATGTCCTCACATAGTATGTTTCATTTTGCTTTGCAAGGTAACAGGTGATGTATCTTACCCAGAGTGATCCACGCTGCCAGCCTGTCTTATTTTACGTATCCAATGAGGAGTTTGCAGAGAAATTTAAAGTGTGTCTTCTCTTTGTAAGATTCAGATTAAATATCTCACTGCTTCTGTGTCTCCCCTCTCATCCTCTTCCGGTCTTACCCATCCCCTCCTCTCAGCTCTGGTTTCTAGAACGCATTCCTGCCACCCTGGCCTCATAGCCACACTCAGGAGCCCCCACAGGGATGGGTCAGCAGCCCCTCCCACCACTCAACCAGAACTAAAGAGTCATCAGAATAAACAGAGAAACTGGTGGCATGCACGGTGTTAGTAACAGGCACTCAATAAATATTGCTTAACCGCAGGTGTCCCTGTCTTTGCCATTTGGTTACAGAGAAATTAGGAGCCTAGAGAAAGCAAATGACCTATTCAATTTGGAACTGAGAAGAAAATGAGCTACAAAGCAAATAACACTGACTTGGGAGATGGAGGACTGGGATTCTGGTCCTCACTCTGCTATCGGCTTGCTGTGTGACAATGCCAAGGCCTGTTACCTCTCTGGGTGTCATTTGTCACATCTAGAAGTGAAAGATTAGACTTGGTGAAAGATTCCCATGCAATAGACAGGATCAGCCAGTCCAGGTGGCAGCTGGCACAAGGCAGGGCAGGGGTCTGCAGGCTCAGGGGAGCACCCCAGGTAGGCTGTACTCCTTTCTCCTTCATCTCAGGGACTCTGGTTTTCAGCCACTTCAATAGCCCCAGAGGGAAGGTGAGACTCTGGAGACATAGGTCAGGGTTTTCATCAGCAGAGGACACAGATGCCTGGACGTGATGGCCCTTGACTTTCCCCTCCTCACAGATCCACGGCTCCTCCTGCAGCTAAAAGCCCCTGCTTATCCATTTCCTAAAAATCACCACAGAGGCTCAACAACCTCCCTTTTTAACATCTCTTGCTGATGGAAAACTCTTCCTCATGCCTAATCTAAGTCCATCTGCTGCAATTTCTGTCTATTTTCTCTAGTTCAATCCTTGCTGGAGATGGAGAACAGCTGGTCGCCATCCTCCATATAACATCCCCTCCTAAACCAAAATCAGTTATTACATCAGCCCTTATCCTGTGTTTCTTCTGGTACAACATCCACTGCTCCTCCGAGCTGCCCTTGTCGGTTCCAGCTCGGAAAGCATCGCTGATCACTATGGCCCATATGGGAGGATGCTCTGCAAGCTCCGAGGCCTTCCAGAGCTGTAGCATCTGCAGTGGGACGTAGGGCTCTGTGGCAAAATCGAGAGAGAAAGTTGGAGCAGAATGGAGCCTGTGAGAACACAGTCCTGACCTCTGGCTCTATATTTGAAAGAACTGAAAGTCAGAACGGACACATAAGCACGTGCCCAAGGTCAAATCTGAGGCATCTAGCTCAAGTACCAGAGCCCAGATAGTAACATCACCATGCCCTGGGACACTGCAGCATGTTTTCAGCACCAGTCAGAGCAGGACCAGCCAGAGCTAAAAAGCAAAGGCCACTGTTCCCCACTCTGCTCCGTGTCCAAACTCGGTCTGCCTAATCCCACTAGCAGGTGCCCGGAAATTGACTGTGTACATCTCTTTTCATTTTTCTTTCCAACTTTTTAATTCTCAGTCCAGGGGGTACATGTGGAGGTTTGTTATAATGGGTAAGTCACACGTCGTGGTGGTTTGGTGTACAGATGGATTATTTCATCACCCGTGTACTACGAATAGTCCCTGATAGGCAGGCTTTTGATCCTCACCATCCTCCTGCCTTCCACCCTCAAGTAGGCCCCGGTGTCTTTTGTGCCCCTCTTTGTGTCCATGTGTACTTAATGATTAGCTCCCCGTTACAAGTGAAGACACATGCACATCTTTGATTTCCTTTAAGAACTTAAATGCCTCTGAAGTGGTAACACTATTAACTGCTCACACCTTAGTATGAACGAGTAGATTTGATCCTTTCCAGCTACTAAGAGATGTAGGAGAACAAAGAAACTGAAAGTACAACAGACAAATTTCCCCAAGTGCTAATGTTTCCAAGGTCAGCTCTGTGCACAGGGCATCAGCAGGTGCTGGCCTCAGAGCAGTGGCACAGCAAGCGCTTGCACCTGGTGGGACTCCCTGGGTGCCAGACAGCCCTGTGCTCAGAAGCATCTGCCCTGTCTGCCTCACGCAGGTTTGCTGGTCCGCTGCACGGCCCAGGTGCTCTGGGGAGGTCTGCATGGAACTGAGCTGGGAGAAGAGATTACCTGATTGCTCCCCCAGGGTAGGCTCCCTCGCATCCCACAATTCCTGATGTCCCCTGGTTAACCCTTTCAGGAGTGAGGTGTGCAAGGCCTCTACAATTAGATCTCCACCCTGGGGTACCCTGAAATGACATGAAGGAAGAAACAAAAAGAAACTGGGAAAGAGAGGTACCCCTACCACATGTCAGATTGAGCAAGATTACTCAGGTACTTGCTTCGGGTGTGAAATAGTTCCCGGGGGGAAGACAGCAAGGGGCTTGAGCATGGGAAGCAGAGTGAGGTGGATGAACTACTCACTCAGAATTTTGGCTACAAAATTTTCCTAAATGAAAGACGAAGAGGGAAAATAACAGAGTGTGGTGAATACATTTCGGGGTCTAGGTTTCACAACAGCCTTTACCCCACCTTGAATACACAGAAATACCCTGCTCCAACCTCTTCAACTTTCTGAGATGTTCCAGAAGGTTTCAATTCTCCAGACACACCTTCCCCTAGGACAGGCAGGGAATTTACACATCCACAGAAAAAAGCAAGGTAAAAGTGTTTACCAGAACAACTAACACAACAGACGTGCTTATTAAGATTTCCCCAAAACCACAAAATTAAATGTTAAAGTAGAAGGCAAAAAGGCTCTTCTCTGATAAAAATTTTAATGTTTTCAATCTTATTTCAGGGGACAATTTTCTTGAACTGAAAAATCGGCACAAAATGACAAGATCCAAGCAGGCTGGCAAAAAGATTACTTACTGATATGTTTATGATGAAAAGGGGTAACAGAAGGGTGACGGGGATGGAGGGACAGAGGAGTAAGGACAGGACTTTTATTTGCCAGGTAACTCACGTGGGGCTTGGAAAAGCAGAACGACACAACCCCTCCCCACCATAGTGGTTAAGAGAGATCCGGTTTGGCCAACTGGGAGGAGGAGAAAACACTGGGTCTATGGATGGTGCTTATCCACGGTCCTCGCTAAAGCCATCATGTTTCATGAAATGACAAGTAACACATTTAATTTCCTGAGCATCCATGGGTCCCTGCACACACAAACAGGCACGCAGATTCACAGGGAGTTAATCAGTCTAACACCAGCAATTAGATTCTCCAAACTGGATGGTAGCGGAGGCGCTGGGTCCCGGGCTTCACACCTCCTCCCAACCAAGGTGGAGCTGTGATGAGGATGTTTTGCACTTTGTCAAATATTTTTCAGCTCCTAGGATCCTTTTTTTGGTCTAAAGTTGTTATTTTAATGATCCCTGTTCCGAATGAGGAAATACAAGAAAGAGGAATGAGGAGGAGGCAGAGGGAAGGAAACCGAGCGCTCCAGCGTGTCCCATTTGTACTTTCCAAGGCCCCCTCCACCCCCTCCCCCACACTGCCTCTTCCCTCTGTGCATGAGTCACTCTTCAGGAGCTGTTTCAAGTGCCTTACTTTTAATGTTTCCTATCACGATAGAAATCCAACAGATCGGCATCAATTAAAGGGAACCCCCAGTTTTTCAATCCTCAAACTCAAAAGCATTTTCCAGTTTCCTTACCTCCTTCATGAAAACCAAGGTGCTCTCATGCAAGATCCCCCATGTGCTGGGGGCTGCTTCTCCTGGGCTCCCTGGGGGTCGCGTGCCCTGGAGGGGCCACAGAGGACGAGGTCCGCAACAAACCATGCCCACCGGCTGGGAAAAGTTTGGATTCCACTCCAGGCCCCCCGAATACAAAGAGATTATAATTGGCAGGGCTGCAAATTTGTTGTGTTTACTGTCAGAATCGTTGTGCAGAAGAGAGAGCTGATGGTATTTTGACCAAAAAAAAAAGGCAGGCATTTTTTTAACTATTGTGAATAGAACTTCAATAATCACAGTTCCCATCCAAAATAGCTGCCTAAAGGAGGTGGAGGAGAATCTGTTGTGGCGGTTAAAGAAAATAAGAATTAAAAAGTGAAAGGGGTTTGTGGAGCTGGAGAATCAAGACTTAACTGCATCTCTGCTGAAAGGTGCCCTGAGGAAGAGGTATCACTAGGGAATCCCTCCCACACCGTTCACTCTTGTTGGACTGGGAATCGAACTCCCCAGCTGCAGGTTTAACAGAAATCAAAGGGAAGAAAATCACCTGAACCCTTCCACACCCCTGGGACTTGGAAGATCAGCCCCAGGCTATCAGCTTCAGAGGATCCCTCAGGTAGGCAGCACACCTGGTGAAGTGCAGCGGGCACACAAGCAGAAGCTGCCCTCACAGAAGAGGATGGAAGTTCAAGACCAAGCACATTACCTGCTTCCCCATGAGGACCCTGCTTCCTAGTGGCTCACCTCCCTAACACCTGCCTTTGGCAGAAGGGAGAAAGGAGTTTCCCAAGGGTCTCAGAGCAACAGAGGCCCCTGAGGTCTCTCGATTTAGAACGCTCAAGGGTGCTTCTGGGCTGAATCAGCTGCCTGCCAGGGTGAGCTGTTTTACTTGAAGGGCAGTTAGCAGAGGCAGTGTGATGGTTTCTTCAGCACCACCTCTGCCACAAATGCACCTGTGCACCAGAACAACCTGCGCACCTACACGGAGCCAGCCCCTCCACCAGCCTCCGCCTCCCAGAGCTGCGGGAATGCTCAGGGCCAGGCACCCCTTCTGGGGACAAGGGTGTACATTCACCCGAGACCAAACCGAACTCTATCCCTTTTTTTTTTTTCAGGACACCCCAAGCCTGGAAAGTCTTCCAGAGTTTTCGGGAGGTAAGTGATTATGTGATTTCTTTTCCTCTGAGAACTGTTTTGCTGGTGTGTCACCAAGTTGTCACGCAGGTGCCCACCAGGTCAAAGAGGACAGCCCTCCCACTCGACCCCCCACCCCAGGGAATGTCTCCTTCCACCAAATAAAATGAACTGAGACAGGGCAGGAGGCAGAAGTTTGAGGAAGGACTCCAGTTGAAGGTCACAATAGTTTGGGGAAGGCAGATCAAGGTAATACGAAGGGGGCAGACCCTGTAGCAGAAAACACAAACAACCAATCGCGTTTCTCGGAACCAGCCTACCCATGATGGGTGCCCCAGGAAACAGCACATCCTGAAATTCAACTTCTTCCACCCAGCACACCCGAATCTCCACCCCAGCCCTGCAGACACCCTAGCCGGAGAGCAGACCTATTTAGACAGACCTGAGCGCAGCTAATTAGGAGTAGTAAACAAGCCCATTTCTTGCCAGCGCAGAAGTTTTCCAAATTGTCCGCTTGTTTTCCTCCCAACAAAAGACAGTGATTTCCCACCTTTGTCACATTTCCTGCCAGAAACTTTTCTTTCTGCAATCCCTCCACCTAAGCGAAACTGCAAAGCCACTGGGAATGGAGACGCAGGCGCTGCCCCCCCGGGAGGCAGGCGGAGGTACCTTTTCCGCGAAGCAGAGAGGCCGGCGCCCAGAGGCCAGCTGCCCTGCCGAGCAGTGGAGCGAAGCTGCGGGCTGGAGCACGCTGAGGATTACGCGTTCCTGTCTCGGCGACCAGACCTTTCGGCAGCGCGGACCAACTGTGCTAGCGAGGCACTTAGCAATTATCTGCTGGCGCCGACGCCCCGCCCTCTGCTCTTGCGATTGGCTCTCCAGTCCCGGGCAGGACTGCATTGGTTTCAGCCGACCTCACTCATTGCTTTGGCTCCTACTATTATCTAAGCCATCAAAGGAAATAATTCCATGTTTCATTGACAACCTGTAAGGCTCTCCTCCAGCCCAAGGTGGGGCAGGACCGGGAGGTCAGTGGAGGGAGGGGAGACGAGTATGAAAAGGTGGGGGAACGTGGTGGGGAGGAGGAGGTGGAGGGGAGAGGAAAAGAACGAGGTGTGGGGGGTAGGAGGGTAAGAGAGAGAGAGAGAGATGGAGCTATCAAGCAATCAGATTCTTGCTCCAGCATTTTAACTTCCACAAAACAGAGCCCATAGCAACAATTTTCTGGCCTTATTTTTCCCCCTAACTGGTCAATGTTGCTGAGGGCAGAGAGAATGATAACGTGCAGTTCTGCCGGCGTGAGACAGGCTCTGGAAAGCGGAGCAAGGTTGAGGGCTGAAGGAATGGAGTAATGCTTTTCACAGGGCCACCCTGGAGGGCATGTGAAGGTCATTGTAGATTGCTTGGGGAGCATGGTAAGTGCACACCTGGAGTTTATCTACCAGTTCTTTATCTCACAGCCCCCTCATCCCCCAACCTGAGGAAACAATTTTCCTTTGCACCCTATCCAAAGAGTCTCATAAGAGCTCTTCTTAAAGTCCATAAAACTCTGGAGTTTCTCACTGTTCTCACTGGAAGGTCCAGAGAGCGGGGTGTTCTAGAGTTAATGATTCTGCTGGGACCTTCACTTTGGTTTATTCTGGCATGGCTTAAATTAATCGCTTAGACTTTCATCAACAACCTAAGCACGTGAGGAGAGAACATGCCCATCAATGGGTGGGAACAGCTTAAACACCTTTCCTTGATCCCCAAGAAATCATAAAGTCTCACCCCAGTTAAAATGGCTTTTATCCAAAAGACAGGTAATAAGGAATGCTGGCGAGGATGTGAAGAAAAGGGAACCCTTCTACGTTGTTGGTGAGAATGTCAATTAATACAGCCACTATGGAGGACAGTACGGGGGTTCTCAGAAAACTAAATATAGAGATACCATATGATCAACAATCTCACCGCTAGGTATATACCCAAAAAAAAAGAAATCAGTGTCTTAAAGAGATGCCTGCACCCCCATGTTTATTGCAGCTCTATCCTCGACAGCTAAGATCTGGAAGCAACCTAAGTGTCCATCAACAGACAAATTAGATGAAGAAAATGTGGTACACATGCACAACGAAATACTATTCAGCCATAAAAAAGAATGAGGTCCTGTCATTTACAACAATGTGGAGGGAATTGGAGGGAATTCTGTGAAATGAAATAAAACTGGAGGGAATTCTGTGAAATGAAATAAAACAGGCATGGAAAGACAAACTTCATATGTTCTCATTCATTTGTGGGAGCTAAAAATTAAAACAATTGAACTCATGGACATGGAGAATAGAATGATGGTTACCAGAGGTTAGGAAGGGGCGGAGGGAGGGGGTGGAAATGGCTACTAGATACAAAAATAGAGTTAGAATGAATGAGATGTAGTATTTGATAGCACAACAGGGTTATTACAGTCAACAGAACATATTGTACATTTAAAAATAACCAAAAGAGTACAACTGGGTTGTTTGTAACAAAAAGAAATGATAAACGCTTGAGGTGCCGGACACCCCACTTACCCTGATGTGATTATTACACATTGCATGTCTGTATCAAAATATCTCATGTATGCCATTGGTATATATACCCAATATGTACCCATAAAAAATTTTTTTAAATTAAATTTAAAAAGAAATTATAAAGCACAAATTTTGACCTTCCCCTCTCCTTTATGTATTTGTTACCATATGGAAAAGATATTACTTGACAACTAAATTTTCTTAACTAGGTAAAATATTTATTATTAATGTTTCTAAAATAAAAGAGCTTTTATAAACCAATAAGTAAAAGACCTATAACCCAATTCACAAATGGCAAAGGACAAAATGGACTGAATTTTTTAAGAGAGAATTATAAAAGGGTCTTTTAAAGAAAGCTTCTAGAATATCAAATTTCGGATGAACCAGAAACTAACCCTTCAGCCTTCTCATCCTGGGATCCCCATGTCTTTGATGAGACTATGTTTCCAGTCCTGTCCTGGCCTCCCCTGGGGCCTTGAATAAATGTAGTCCTTATCAGTCCTTATTTGCTGCATCCTCTGCAGCAAATGGCAGGCACCCTACTGCCTTGTATGGTGGCTTTCTATTTCACACATACATGCCTGGCCTCCCTAAATACATTTCAAGCCCTGTAAGGACAGAGATGGTATCATGCATATCTTTATCACTCCGCAGATAGCACCTAGTACTCAATAAGTGGGCTGACTACTAAAACCCATTTCAAAGCATCCAGGGTGCACAGCCCTGAGCCTCATGCGATCCTCATTCCACTGCGATTACTCTTCCAGCTGAGCAGAGTGCAGACGGGGCCCGCTCTGGAGTCCAGGAGCTAAATTCAGGACTAACCACTTTGGAAGTGTGGCAGCTCCGGAGTCACTTGAAGCTCTCAGTACCTCTGTGTTCTCTATGGAAAATGAGTCAGGTCTTCACCCAGCGCCTTCGTTCTCCCTCAAGCATTTGAAGGAAATGGAAGGATGTTGGATGCGCATTTTACTTGTGAGGCGTCACTTCAAAAAATGAAATCCTTTCCATAATGGCTTTCCAAATATCAGCACGAGTAGAGCAGAGTAACCCTATATTAGGAATTCAAAACTAGGGCAGGGGATGGAGAAAAATAGTTGTTTTCTATTTCTTTCATTTGTCTAGGTGAAATTCACACGAAGGCACAATAATGAAACTAAACTTAGCTATACGTTTGAAATTGGCACTGTCCTAGAAAATCCGGTGTATTCAGTCATGGTGTAAAAACCATAAATAATGTTTTTATTGTTTAAGCAGGATGATTTTTATTTTCAAGTGAAAGTAGGCTTCAGCTTTGTGCCTTCATACTATCTCTTTGTGCTCCCCTCCCCAAGAAAATAAGAGAAATAAACTAAATTATAAGAACTCTCTTGAGTACCTATCAAAGGTTCAGTTGTCCCTGAAGGAAAAGGAAAACATTTCAAGTGATTTTCTAAAATGCTTTGTCTAAAATAGCATGTCCTTACATATACTTTTTGCCTTTTGAAGATGAGAGAGAGAGAAAGAAAGAGAGCAAGCTGCAAACAGTTGTTTATGTCAGTGTCTTTTAAACTGCCTGGTCATAAAATATTCTCTTTGAGAGAAGGATGCTCCCTTTGTGTCCCATAGATCAACCGCTTAATTCTGAGAGTTAGAGAATGAATATTAAGTATGCAGATTCCACTGGTACTCGCATTTGTATTAAATATCAGCTCCATACAATTTAAATTCACTGGGGTGTGAAATGTACCAAATTCCATTTTGCGGGCCGTACTCGGCAAAGCAGTCCATTTTGATTTAACAGTTTCGGGACACTAATGGTCGGAAAGACTTCTGGTGGTTCCTGTTCCATTTTGAGTAATTAGGGAAAGAAGGTGGGTTTCTTGGTTAAAACACAAATTAGATAGCAGCCGCCAGAACCACCATCTTTCACGTGAGTAACCACTTGCTACCACAAATTACCACGACCTACAGTGGGAGGCTGGAGTAATCTTGCATGTGCTTGTCCATTCATACCATTTTCTCAGTTATCATTTATTTATGCCAAATTCTGTTCCTAAAAGGGAGAAGAGGAGAATACATCTAGGCAATGCCAAGAAAGAGGGAAATGTGTGAAAACAAGAGGGGAAAAAAAAGAGGGTGACTTTCAACACTACGTCTTTGCTTGAGCCATGCAATACTATTCCAGTGAAAATATAATATTAGCAGGATTTCTTGAACCTAGCATTGGAAGAATGAAAGGTTTTTCAGAAAACTTCTCCAAACACAGCTTCCTAAGTAGAGAAACTTGGAGGAACATTTTCACAGCTTTCTGTTCTAGCTGATAACTGTTGGGAAATCAAACTCCCTCCCCCTCCACCCCCACCCCCACTCCCACCATGAAAATCAAACCTGTGGAGCCAGTGACATTTCGACAAAGCATAAGAGGAGACTGTGGCTGCCAGGAGGGTGTCAGTCACCGTGAACCATTCTTAACGATTTCATTAATTACTAATGAGTCTTCAGAAAGTTGGTATTAGAATATTCAGGCTTCGTGTGGTTTGAAAACAGTAAGGATATTTTATTATTTAACGTACCCTGATGAATAAAGCAGGCAATTTTGTTTCTTCAAATCACAATCGTATTTATTACAATTTGTAATAAATCCAGAATTGTAAATAATGTGAAAAAGAGAAAGCAGAAGACAGAGACAGAAACAGACACAGATGGAGAGATAGAGAGAGATTCACAAAGCTAGATTGCCCACCTAAATTCTGTTTTGCTTCAGTTAAATTCTTCATACGAACTATGGCACTGAAAACTGTCATGAAATATTGTCCAGCGATGCAGCAATTGACAGGAGTAGGGGAGCTGAATTAAGAAGGGCAGCTTGCCTTCTGTGAGGCTGGCAGATCACATGCAGGGTGAAGCACCCTTCTAAAATAAAAGTCTGCACACATGGAGACAGCTGTTGGACCCCTGCCAGCCAGGACCCACTTTCTAACATAGACGCTTTCTTGAAAGAACCCATCGAACATGTGTTTACAACACCTGCCACACACCATTTCCTCATTTATAAAGCAGAGTGATCATTGTTTTTAGGGCCGTTTGAGAGAATGATGGCAAATAAACCTACAAAGGAAGACGCAGATGTCCTTGCCCTTGATGTTAAGCCTAGTGACAACAGCAGCAATGTCTTGGCATGAGTCAATATTCATGTGATACATAGCCACTTGGCTGTCCTAGGCCAGATGTCACATCTGCTCTTGGGGTAGGACCTGAAGATGCTCAGAGGGGCAGGATTGCTGCTCAGGGCATAGGGGTACAACTGCAAGCAATGGTGTTTCTCTTCCTGTTGTCTGAGGAAATTCTCAAACTGTTCCACTGATTTATGCTGCTCTGGGAGAGAGGACCTTCGAATATGAAGGTGTCATCCAAGTGACCTGCCACAGGCCAGAATTTCTTCAAATGTGCAGGCTTTATTATTCAAATCATACGGATTTTGTATTCTACTCCAAAGTGTATCAACTTTGATATATGAGTTAAAAGAAAGATTTGGACTGGGCACGGTGGCTCACGCCTGTAATTCCAGCACTTTGAGAGGCTGAGGTGAATGGATCACCTGATGTTAGGAGTTCAAGACCAGCCTGGCCAACATGGTGAAACCCCCATCTCTACAAAAAATATAAAAATTAGCCAGGTGTGGTGGGAGGTGCCTGTAGTCCTAGCTACTCAGGAGAATGAGGCAAGAGAATCACTTGAAGTCAGGAGGCGGAAGTTGCAGTGAGACGAGATCACTTCACTGCACTCTAGCCTGGGCCACAGAGCAAGACTCCAACCAAAAAAAAAAAAAAAAAAAAAAACAATTCCATGTTTTTGTGGTGCAGATCCTTCCAGCCCCTTCCTTACGCAAATGTGTGTGCAGGCACACACCTGTGTGGACACACCACTGATATTCTTCACTACTGCCTGCTTTGATCAGTCTGTGGTCCCCTGCATTCCGTTTCCCTATATTTTGACTCAGTTAATACCCAGACCTGAATTGACCAGCCGAGACTGCACCACTGTACTCCAGCCTGGGCAACAGAGTGAGACTCTGTCTCAATCAGTCAATCAATAGATTTTCCCCAAATATTTGTGTAGCACTGACTGTCCGGAAATACATTCCCTATTGAAGGAGGCTGGGGTTTAAGCAGCCCAAGCCTAAAGCCCCTAGTTTGCCCTCTGCCTGGCTTCCAGAGGTGGGCGAGATCTGGCCCCATCATGTCTGCCTAACCTTATTCCATTCTCATCTTCATGTACCCCAATTTTGTCACAGCCTTCCGGTGAATCTGAATATTCTGACCTCCTGACCTTCCCATGGCTGCCTCAGTTTCTTCCTCTCACCCTGCCTTCTTGTATGAGATTGCAGTTTTGAAGGCCCAGCCCACATCTCCCTTCCATCACTACTCCTGTCTGCCCAGCCCTTTCGATCATACCCTGCACCACACAATTTAAAATCAATCACATTCTTGTTTGTATTTTCATTATTGTTTCCATAGGAACCACCTCCACGCCCCACCCCTGCAATCCACAACAATGCCCACGGCAGTTAGAATTCTGCTAGACAAACACGTAGAAATCCCAGCATTGGAAAGTTGGTGAGAAAATGGGCAGATCTGCTCTGTTCACAGCTGGAGAAAACTGACCACTTCAACAACAGGAAGGACGCTCAGGTAACATCTAGCCCAAAAGTCGCTTAGGTCTGTTTAAAGCATTCAGGAGAGAGTGAAGTATCCCACCTTTGGGACACACAAGCCCCACTCAGCATCTGCTGAAAGCGAAGTGCCAACAGCGTCTAGATGGTGGCAGGACCTCATTTTCCCTCAACTCTATTCCATTACTCTTCGTCCAGCAAGGAAGGAGCCTTGGTAAGGCCTGGGCGGTGGTGCTTTAGCGTAGATTGCATGTACGTTACCCGGGAAAAGGATTACTGACAAACACAAGCAAGGAGACCCTGGTCTGCTGTGAAGCTGTATCTGGGGGAAGCACTTTCTCTCTGTGTGGCAGCGCAGGTGTATTTGCCCCCTTTGAAATAAAGAAGGAGTCCTGGGGGCAAGGAAGTTGAGGTAGAAAAACTGAAGGGAGGTGAGAAATAAATTGAAGTGGAAGACAAGAAAGGGAAGGAACTCCCGGACCCTCAGCAGAGGTGGCCACTGTTAAGACGGAGGGTTGACTGATGGAAACAGCAAGCCAACATTTTTGAAGAATCCGCTGCCCTCTGCGTGTTCAGGATCGTCTCATACTAGGCGTCTTCTCTGACCAGTGATGAACTGCGGCTTTTTCCAATCACCACGGCACAGCCGCAGTAAATAGTTGACATTATGGTGATACTGGAAATTATTAAGGAAAAATGAAATTATGCTAATGTATACTCTCTTCTAGACAGCATCACACGTTTAGAAAAGATAGATCTCAAGAATAACTCTCTCTGCAAGAGTTTACTATACAACAGTTGCCTTCAATAGAAGGTAGCTGCAATAAAAGTTACTTCAATCATCTATTTATTTCAAAGGTTAAAAAATACAAAATGCTTAGGACAAATACCTAATGCATGCAGGGCTTAAAACCTAGATGTCGGGTTGATAGGTTCAGCAAACTGGCATGCCACATGTATACCTATGTAACAAACTACACATCCCAATCACGGGCTTTGGTTATCTGAATGTTTAGTTTGGTTCAAACTCAGAGAAACACTCTTACTCCCCCGATTCAGGCCTGCTTAGGACCACTCCCCAACACGTGAACCATCTCTTCCAAGCTATTCCCCAGAAGCCAGGAAGACAGGGCGGTTTCCTCTGTAACATCTCCCAGAACTGCAGCTTCCAGTGGTTTCTCCCCACCATTTCCCCTCTCGGTTTGCTGGTAGCCTTTTATCCTATGTCTTTGCCAAAGGCTTTGAATGGCCCTTCTAAACGGGAGCTGGTAAGATTCAGATAGGTTCCCCCCCTCCCACTTCTCTCTCTTCACACAAAAAAACAAAACTATTTTCTTCTCCTTAACAAGAGATGCTTCTCTTTCAACACCTAGTTCATTAAGTGACCAGTTACTTCTTTCAAGAAATGAGGTTTCACTGTGTGACCCAGGCTGGACCTCCCAGGCTCAAGGGATCCCCAATCTCAGCCTCCCAAGTAGCTGTGACTACAGGTGCAGGCCACCATACTCCACTTTTTAAATTTTTTTGTAGAGATGTGATCTTGCTATTTTGACCAGGGTAGTTTTGAACTCTTGGGCTCAGGGGAATCCACCCACCTTTATCTCCCAAAGTGCTGGGATTATAGGTCTGAATCACAGACACTGTTTGTTTTCCACTTTATCATTCTAAAAAAGGGAAGGAGGGGCTGTTTTAAACAAGGTCTCTTCGCACGCGTAAAGAGTAGAAAATGCCCAATTATCACCAATTGCCCTAGAGACCAGGGCAGGGGGTTGGGTTTTAAGCTGCGGCAGGTGACAGATGGGCCGGCTACAAAGAAGTGATCTTGGATCCTAGACTGGAAGGCAGTGCCAGCTCCTCTTCAGATCTTAGGAAACAGGAAGCCCCTCTTCTTGGTTGGAATGCTATCAGAGTGTTCCTGCAGGCCAGGCTTCCATATCCCCTGGAGATTCCCTCACCTTTCTTCCCTTCATCATACTTCCAACTTTCCTTTTCAATTTTCCACGTTAGACCCTCATGAGAGATATTCCTAAAGGTAAATTCTTTTTCTTACAGATCAGCCTATGCTGATTATGGAGCCAGTGAGATGAAAGGGGCCATGACAATCTCATCTCTAATGTTACTGGAGAGAATGCAATGCCACCTCTTCACCTAGATTTCCTAGTGGGGGAAAGACAGAACAGAAAATATTTAATTTTTTTTAAAGATTCTAGGCTAAAAGATATTTATGAGACCAGTGTGACATAAAGTCATCGCATAATGACTACAGCACACATTACTGATTTTTCTCAGGAGTTGGATTGTGGGGAGATTATTCTCAGGTAACTTCAGCAAATGATTCCTTAGTGCTGAAATTCATTAGAATTACTCCCATTTGTAATCAGGGTGGGTTGTCTGAGGAGGTCAAAGATCAAGGAAGTAACAGATTTGAAAGAAAAGAATGATGGTGCCAACATTTCAGTTTAAATCCTCTTTACATCAGGTTTACAAAATGTCTGAGTGATGGAATTTCAGAATCCAACTCTGCTTTTTAGCTATTAAAGAACTGTTAAGAAGGGCTTAGGCTTCCAGAGGAAAGCTTTGAAATCGACACAAGCTCCTTAAGAAAGTCTCCACAGCCCGAGACACTGAAGGGCTGGAAAAGGACGAAGCTGCCAACTTATTTAGAGCAATGCCACTGCTGTTCGTAGGGCTGGCCTTGAATCTTTTTTTTTTTTTTTCAACTTCTGAGGTACTGCTAGGCTTCTGTGATTTACGCATCTAGGAACCAGTGTTCTTTTAATGATTCTTCCTTCTTGGTGCCACTGAGAGTGGCATTTGTATAAGAAAATATGGTACTTCTGCCCTTGTAATGGGCACAGTGGAATGGCCTGGTCTGCAGGAATAAGAGCACAAATGTGGATTCGTGAGTGGAAGTTTTATTAAAGTTTATAGTCAGCTGCACAGAAAGTCCTATCTGGAATTCACCATCCTCACTGGTTAAGAAAATATTTTCTGATAATTGCAGATCTTCTTGGAGACTTGGTTTGGATAATATGTCTAGACTCTTCATCCTGACACTGAAGGTCTTGTGTGGTAGATAAACAAAAGTTCATCCAAGAGCCCTGACCAATAGGACATCCTGAGTCCCAAGATTGCAAAAAGTGCTGTTCAAGAGGTCTGAGGGGCTGGGCATGGTGACTCACGCCTGTAATCCCAGCACTTTGGGAGGCTGAGGCAGATAGATTGCCTGAGGTCAGGAGTTTAAGATCAGCCTCAAAAAAAAGAAAAAGAGGTATGAGGATGTAAGTGGGAGAATCTAGCGAGTAGCTTCCTGAGGTGACGGGAGGGCTTGATGCACACAGGGCTCTGTAAATATTAATATTTGTTGAAGAATAAGTGAATGAATGAATGAATTGAATCATTGACTTAAACCTTGGCCCATGTAGCATGACCTTTCACTTCCAAGTATGTTTGCAGGAAGGATTATCTTTCTTGACTTCACATTTAAAGACTAGGAATGTCTCCTAAACATCACATCTTTGTAAGTTTCTATACACACAAGCAACTCTACACAAAGCTACCCTCAACTTTTCTGACTTATCTGCTCAAACATCTTCACCAAATGTTGAGGGGTCCCTAACCTAGGCTGCAACTACCTCAGTGTAAGGTTTGTTTCCGAGTATAAAACGAAGAAACTGAGGCCAGCACCAAAATAATCCACTGCAAGGGAATTTATTCAGGCTCCCAGGTGAGGTTCTGCAGTCTGGACAGGAAGGGCCGGAGAAGTCGCACAGACTCCTCACAGACAGGGGGTTTTATAGGGAGTGAAACAGCTCAATTGGTTGTGGGAGAGCAAGACTGCTATTGGGTAAGTTACAAGCCTTGACCTAGGACTTGGCTTGTTAAAACTCGGCTGCTATTGGTTGTTAAGGCTTAG